>VXBO01009863.1:248423-269776 GCA_013400135.1 Rhinoptilus africanus | reverse complement strand
AAGTAATAAACATATGTAGTTTCCTGTCATCTCAGCATCTATCTTCTACTCTCCATTAGGTTGATGGTTTCTACCCTATAGCTTGCAGGCAGTATATTACTTGTGAGATATTCCGGTGTTGGTCACAGCAACAAGGAAATCAAAACTAAAAATAGGAAAGCTTGATGCCCACAACACACCACATCCACATTATTGCTATTAGTGGGTCCATCAAATACGCATGATCGCAGTAGAGAACTATAAATTTACTGTGAGTTTCTGACACTAGAGGGCACTTGAACAGTTTTCAGACATACCATCCCGTAAATGACAAAAATACATACCAAGGTGTGGGAGTGCAGACTGGGAATATAAATACAACATGTTATGTACCAAGCGTCCTACAAAAAGGAGAAAAGGAAGACTCCAATGCATAAGAGAAATGAGTAAAAAGTAAACCCATTAAGAATGTAACAGGAAGGCACTGATTTCCTAACTAAAAATGATAGTGAGAAATTTAATTTTTTTTCCCATTAAAACCATACGGCGTATTTATCTGTTGTTTTAAAGAAGGAAGTAGAGATAGGCTTTGTTTTATCTGCACTTGAGTATTTTTAGGTTTTTGCCAGTCTACCTGTAAAACTCAGATTATGTTTCCTATCCGAATTACCTTTAGTAGTTTATGAATACCAGGCTCTGTGTTATGGAAGAAGTCGTCTTAGGTTGATTGAGGTTTCTCTCTTTTTTGAGCTAATTCCTGCTGAGAAATTTAATTAAGATCTTGAAGGTGATTGTACTTTTTGTTTACAGTTAAAAGAGATGCTTACCTCTTCTTTTTCCTACTAATTACTATTCCCTTTCACAGTGCATTTCAGTCACATACCTTTATGCCAAAAGGTCTCACCAAAGTCATGGTTCAATCATCTCTAATATTTATTTCTACATTAGAAGTAGGATTTTAGTTTTTATTTTATGTCTGTTTGCCAGAATGCAGAAAAAAAAATGTGTTCTTTGTAACATATATGAGTTTATGGATTTCTTTAACAAATTGAAAAAAAAGATCAGATTGTAACCTGTAAGGCCAGTTCTGAGCAAAAGGGGGTCTGAAGAGCACCATATTTCAGAAATACCCACTCCCATCTATGTTTCTGGATACAGGTTCATTCCAGGTTGGTCTGTAATAGCAGTTAACTGTAATGAAGACTCCAGACCACCTCAAATATGATAGTCAGCTAGTGAGGTTTCCTGCCTCTCTTGCCCATATGCTGCATGATATGCTGCAAACACAGCCACGTTGCCTGTGCACAGCAGATCTATACAAAGCTGAAGGCTGGAAGAAATATTACCCCATCCTACATGCAAGCAGTCCAACTCACCATCTGAAAATCCAAAAATTATTTGTGAAAGTCCCATGATCAGAAACTGGCCCTTTCTTTCTAAGGAATCTAAATTCTTTCTAAAGCAATCTTTCTAAGGAACAAAATCTTATAGAATCATTGAATCATTTAGATTGGAATAAGCCTTTAAGATCACTGAGCCCAACCAGAAACCGTCCTAGATAGTGAAAATTTTGGAGGTGCTACCCTTTTGCAACTCATGGAAAGCTGGAGCCCTCCTAATAAGCAGGAACTAGTATTCTTTTTCACTGGACATGATATAGATACTTTTGCTAACAGAGACACTGGGTTGCTTTTTTTCCCTTTCTGAAATAGTTTGCTCTCCATTGACTCTGAGTCCTAAAATAGTCCTAGATAATTACTACAACTAAAATAGGTAAAGGAAAATAAAAACGTGTGTCATTTTTCCAGACTTTCATGTTGAACAAAAGATGGTGGAAAAACAATTTTCAAAAACACAGTATCTAGAAAAGTGTCTCCATATATCTGTCGCTATTCAAGAGACCCCTGGAAAAAATGACCAATGCTTTCCTGCTAAAGACCTTAAAGAGGAAATAACAGTTGAACATATTTGAAGTTATGCTGTATATAAATCAGTCTTATGGCTTCAAGTGTAGTTGTACTTTTCCAATTAAGCCTACCATCCAACATTCACTTTTTCCATTAGTGAAATGCTAGATATTCCCTTTAGCAGCTCTGCTTAAATCATTTGGGATTCGCATTTCTATTTTCCCAGAGTGAAACATTCTACTTCCAAGGCTGATACAGAAACTTGTTTTGCATCTCTAATTGTTGCTGTAACCCCAGGATATAAAAGACTAGACACTGAGCTGATAGCATTGAGATGAGTTGGAGTAACTCCACTGAATTTAGAGAGGACTCCTCATCTCAGTGAAGTAAATGGGAGATTTGACTTAAGAAGTGTCAGGATGCTACCCAGTGAATTTATTCAGACTGACAGCAGTGTAAATGAAATTAAAATACCTCTGATTTGGGGCCATGGAATAATGAAGAATGCACCGGTGTCATTAGTTTTACAAATATTACTAGGTGAATTGTGCAGGCAGGAAAACCATATGAGCCATAAGAAAACATGACAGTTTGGGGCCTCAAACTTTTCTAAGCAATTCTTTGATTCCTTGGCACTTTTTTTGGAAAACATATCTTTCTCCAGTGGGAACTGGGAAGTTAATGGTGCTTCCCAAATGAGCTAATTAGCTGCATTTGTAGGCGTTAAACAGGAATTTTTTTAAAAAAAACAACAAAAAAAAAAACCAAACAAAAAAACCTTAAGATAGCACCAAGGCTGGACTTTGTGCTTTCTGTGTCTGCAAGTTGCTGTTTCCAGAATACCAAGAAGTTAACTCATGTAAGCTTTACCTGATTAAAATCACTCTCTTTCTCTATTGATTTGCTTCAGCCATGACATTAACTGTAAATAATAATTTCTAGTCACAGTTTGAGGCATTCCATATTGTGAGTCTTGTCGAACTCATTTAGCCTTTATCACTGGAACATCATTGTATCCCAAATAAAATGTAGGGAGAGACCTTAGGTTACATTTCTGGATTTTGCATCTGAAATATGTTCACAAAATTTACTGAAGTACTTAAAACTTCAACAGAAAAGTATGTTTTATATTTTTACCTCATGCCTCCATTTAATTTGAATTGCTCATTATGGAGAAAGATTTTAATCAGTGAAGTTAGTGAACTGGCTAATCTGTCATTATTTTGCTTTTCATTACCCTCCAAGATCATTCCTGTGCAGCTCCAGTATATTTAACTAAAATGAGGATTTAGCATTCTAAGGCATCAGCTTGTAATGATTCATTATTTCTAATATATTCAGTTCATACCAGATAATTTCAAAGTAAATCCTTTTAACTAGTTCCCTCCAGTGGTCTTTATTTGAGCATTGTGCACAGAAGGACTCCTGGAACCTCTATCCATTACATCTCAGGGAACTGGAATTTTGCCTTAAAAAGAAAAAGCAAATTAGTGTTGTTTAATGAGGTCTGCTCTAAGTTCATTGACTTACTGAGTTTCCAACAATATATAAGATCACTGTCAGTCCCTATATTTACTGCATATTCCTCCATTAAATGTCTTGTTTGCAATTATGTAATGAGAATTTGTGCCTCTGGATTGCCTTTATTCAAATACAAAAACGAGCTGATAGAAAATAGGTGCATGGGTATTTGATTTTAAAAAAAAAATATTAAAAAGTAAGTTAGACATGTAGGACTTAAGATCAGACTCCTAACAATTCCATAATTTTCACAGATCTTTGTATTTGTGAAATTCTGGATGCAAGGTGAGATATCTGGCAAAACTCTGTATTGATAAAACACTCGAGCAAAGTCATTCCTAGGTCACCCCTGTGCAATCAGGTGGAACTGAAGGAGAATGTGTGGCTCCAGTTTTCCTTCCCTGGGCTGGAGTAGAAAAGTTTGACAATTACAAAGGACTCAAAGGTAAAATTCTTCTTCAAAAGAAAATACAAGTTGGCTTGTCTTTAAGATAACATCATGGGAATTCTTAGAGATTATTAGTTGGCTTTGCCATGTTTGTTTTGAGGAATTAATTTTTTTCTGAATGTTGAACATTTTGAACAGGTTCTGTAGCTAACTGAAAGTCATTACTAATGAATACTTTTTGTCAGCAAGTGCAGTAAATGGAGAAAGCTCACTGGAGAAAGATCAAATTCTGTGACTACTGGACATAGAGTAGATAGAACTTTCAGCTTCCTAAATGTCCTCTCAGCCCACAGCTTGTCTAAATCCTTCAAATGCCTCTAACACAATTAACCTGCCTTCTTTTGGTCTTCTCCTTCTCTGACATGATGCCAATGCTATTTATCATAAGTAAAATCTGAAGCTATGTTAGGTTTGTCAGATAATTCAGGTTCATAAATGACAGGCGATTTATCTGGGGAGGGATACAGGCTTCCGTTCCCCTCCTATGGAAGTCACTGTCAAGCCTACCTTAGCATTTGTTGCCTTAGGACTGGGGCCACAACTGGGATAGTCATATCTATCTTATTCAGTGAACTGAGTTCCAACAAAATCAACTGTTAGGTTAGTCCAAAGTGCAAAAGGGTCATAGAGGAATAAAATGCAGCAAGTCTTCAGTATGCAAAGGACTAGACTATTAAACAATAGAGATGATGTAAACTTTATTACCATGACACTTTTCCTCATCCATATTATAAAGCATTGTACTAAAGCTGGATGGGAAACAAAAGTGCAATTTTATTAATATTTCTCACCAAGATAATATGATTTTTCTCTCCCTATGGAAAAGCCAGTATCTAGGTGGCTATGGCAACTAGGTGGGGTATAGGAACTGCACATTCAAGTCTTTGCTCTGTGTTAGAGAGACCCTGGATCTTCTACAACTAGTGACCTAATCACTAATCTCTAGTGTTCAGCCAGTTTTAAAACTCTCTCGTGGGCCTTTTTCAGCTCAGTATGTCTAAGGACTCACTGGGTCAAATTAAAGAGTTCTCTTTAGCCCACGGAATAAACTACTCACGTGGGAGACAGCAGGTCCTTTAAAACATGGACCTGAACCACATCTCATCCAACTATCAGATAATTAATTACACCAATCTGCACATCGTTAATTTTCAAATTTGTTTTAGAATTTTGCTGTTGCCAGCAAAGCTTCAATAGAAGCCTTACTTACCATTGGTCAGGGGATTTGCTTAATGGGCATTTTCCAAAGTAGAAGTCTTTTGCTGAAAATAATTTATAAGCAGTTCTACTCATCAAATGGAAAGGTAAGATTGCTTCTAAAACAATTCTATTAGCTCGTCAAAAACTTTTAGAAGCAAATTTAAAACTTGCTTTTGAACCACAGGCTGTCAAGTAATATATAGTGTAAATATTAATTAGAGGAAAAAGAGTATCTTTTAATTAACTGTAATTTAAAATGTTGAATGCAAAAGCCATTTTATCAGTGCAGCTTCTTTTTTGTTGTTTTTTAATTGTTACCTCTGGCCTTCTAAACTTCTCAGTAATCCAAATTAAATCTTTCCCAAAAGACCTAATTAGGCCTTTCCCAAAAAAACACAGCACAGAAATGTCAAGAATAACTTCTGCAATATGTTGGGTAAAGGACAAACACCCTTGTCAAAACAGGATACCTGGTCAGAACCACAGATCACTCAGCACTCTCCCTTTGCACACACTGCTGCCCAGATTAGAGATAGCCAGGAAGTGCGTGTTGTTTACTTGGAAGCTGGCATGAGAACTGCACTGATGTTCCAGCTCGCCAGGATGGAGAGGGGACGTAATAAAGAATGCAGCAATCATCCACAGCTTCCCTCCCTCGTCCTCCATGACTTTTTGACCATTAGCTTAGTTTACATTTAACAATGGGGGGAAAAAATAGTCATGTCATCCTAACCTTTTCTTTTTAATGGGTTTCAGTTTAGCTATGCTCTTGCTTGGATGGGTTTTTGGTGTGTTTTGTTGGTTTTTCCCCTCATGTTAAATTCAGTTTCTTGAGACTACTTTCCTGTGTCTTGTAAAATGTTGTTAGTCGGTGCTGCACACACAGGGGACCAGCATCCTGTGTTTGGAGTTGGATACAATGGCAGTGACAATGTGTGTCCTCTGTGACATGATGGCAAAATTCTATATGAATTGTTCCATACATTCTCACACATAGGCTATGAGTTTACTCCATAGAAAATGCCGCAGGCAGAGAAAAAACACAACCTTACAATGGCCATGAAAATAATGTAGTTTATGGGGCTGAATAGCAAAGATTTTAGACCGCTGTGTGGTCTATTACTGTTCTTGGTTTCTGAAAGCTCAAGGGGAACACCATGTGCAGCCTTCACAAAAGTTTTTCAACACTACAGAACTGGACCTAATGATACTGTGCTTTTATCTCCTTGTGTTTCTGGGTTCTGTCTTTTTGATGTGTCGCCAAAATCACCCAAAACCAGGAATAAAAAAGTGTCAGGAACATTTCCTTAGTTGTTATTTTTGCATGGAATCAAGTTGAACAGTGACCCACAGCAGGTTTGAAGGTAGAGCTACATAAACATTTGGAGAATCAGTTGTTCTTCTACAGTGGTCACTTAAAAGGAGCCTTGTGGGAAAAGCCTGCATTATGTTAAAAGATAGAAAATAACAGGAATGACAGTTCTGTGGACACAAATCCACAAAACACATTGAGGAATGACTAAAATTGTTGACTATTCTAGAAGCTGCCAGAGAATGATGCAAATAACCTGATAACAGAGACAAATGTTCAGCTCCAAGAGCTCTGTATGGAGCAGGGAAATACTTTAAAAACTTTCCCTCCACTGTCACACTGACGGGAGTCCAGCAGGACTCGGGATCTGAAGTCCTAGGGTACGACTTTCAAAAGTGTCTTAGCCTATTGACTTGTGGTGGCATTAGAAGATAATCTGCTTTAGAAATCCCATCATAGTCCTAGTATGGACAGAGTTAAATGACAGAGAGTTGGTACAATGCCAGTTACCTGATTTCCAAGTTACTGACACTAGAGTTGAAGAATATTAATAAGGTGTAAAACCCAAGGATGCAATGTGTTTAATGAGGTATATAAAGCTTCAGTAGAAGACCACAGATTGAACCCAGCATGTTCAGAACCTAACATTTTTCTTCATTTGATGACTTTCAACAAAGACTATTCAAGTGCTAACTCTTTCTTCCATTGAGGAATCTCAAGGAAAATATTAGGGAAATATCACCTTTTGGGCTATAATTCACAGGACCAAAATGTATATCTAGAAGCTGGTTCACTTTGAGTGGAAAACTATTGATCCAAAAGCCATTAAATCTATTAAAACAGCGTTTATAGCAAGAAGATGCCTTCATACCCTAAAATAGTACTCATGACAAAATGTATTAAAATCATCCTTAGTGAAAGTAAAAAAGTTTTAAATGTGTCATGTAGATACACTATATATTTCAGTTTGTGTGGTTTACTTTCTTGGTTAGGCAAGCAAGGTGCCCTGACAGCTGAATGCTCACTAACAGGAAATACTAGAGAGGACAATCTCAAAATAGAGTTTTATCTTCATCCAAAGTGAGGCATTTGTGGGATTTCCCTGCTTTGAACTTTGTACGTCAAGGGACATAAAGGGAAATTAACTAGAATTTTAATGTATTAACTATTCTGCAGGCAATTCAAGTAAAGCCAAAGATACTGATTTCAGTTGGCTTCGAAATTCTATAAGTGTGTCTACACAAGAGTTTAATGTCCCCTAAAAGGGAATTCAGATTAACTGTGAGAACAGAATCTGACTCCCAGACTGGTCATCTAACTACTTACACAGTTACTTCCTTCAATCCCTGATTAATGTGATTCAGTCAATCTGACATGCTAAAAATTGTTTCTTTAACTGCTGACATTTTTTAAAGGCAGACTTGTAGACAAATTTCTGAAAGTGTCTTTAGAATTTTTCTGTGTTTTTTTGAAGAGGTTTAAGAAAATGTGCTGTTTAATGTCCCCATCATTTGAAATGTTCATGTAATTGACTTTATTACCAAGTATAACCTACTTGGGTTCTGCTTTGTACTTGAAGAGCTGCAAGGCATCATAATGCGTAGATAAAAGTTGTGTTTGCAGGACCAAGTTAGAAAACACTCACACGCTGCTTTATGTCTCCTCTTGATGATGGGAAAACACGTAACTCTCTGCACTTGTGAGGCTGTAGGCATCAAGCAGCAGGATCAGAAAATTATGAAGCCACGTAAGCTTCCTAAGCTAAGGCCACATTTACTCACTGAGCAGTGAATACTTTGTATACTTTCCACTCAAATTCGGAAGTATTGTTGAGACAAGAAATCATCCAGCTCTTTTTTCGAATCACTGCAGAATTTTCTCTCCCAGGAAGGATACTGTCTGTCTTGGTTTTTTGTTAGGTTTTGAGCTTTCTTTGTTTTTTGTCTCTTTTAGCTTTTAAGCTAAACAGAATGAAATACCACAGTGGTTTCCACACAAATATTACTTTTAATTTTGTTCTATTCTGATCTAACAAATAATTCTTCTAACAAAAAACATCTCTCTGCTAACTATCAATATATTCTGCCTCAATACCAAATAACAATTACCGGAACAAGGAACACTCATTTTCTTCTTATTTAATTAGAAGACTTGTTTCTCATGGGCACTCACACTGATTTATGAATACCTATTGTTCTTAATTTAACTACACATTCAGTTTTGCACAATGGAAGACATATATACTCTGGCCTTGGTTCATTCAGCATGCATACGAGACCCAAGCTTCTATGTGTTTTACTAGCACCTATTAGGTGCTTAGTTCTAGAAACACTTGGGTTACAATAAATACAATTTTATCAAGCAGATAACCCAGGAATTCTGTGAAGAATGCAGGGGAAGGTCTTACGTTCTTTCTTTGTGAATTCCACAAAGTCTAATAAAAAGAGGGGTTTGTTTCAAGTGCTTTAATAGCAGAAAATTTAAATAAGGATCTAAAACTTCAGAGGCCAAATTCTTCTGTCATTAACAGTGATATAAATTTACTGAATTTAGAGCAAATATAATTATGGAACATTTTTTCCGGTATGATTTGAGCTTATTAGTACCTCTTACATCTGCAACACTAAATGCAAAGTCTCCTGAAAACAAAGATGAGGTACTGGGGTTAGGAGTATTCTTCGCTGCCTTCCCTCCCCTCTTTCTCTCCTCATCTCTCCTCACTATTACTCTGTCTCTGGTCCATACAGGTGGAGGTATACAAAAATGCCAAGCACAAAAAGTACTAACTATAATTGGAATCTTAAAAAAGGTGTTTGCAGTTGAGGATGTCTTTCCAATAAGCTTTTATAATTCTAGATAATGGTTATCAGGATGTGCTAACACAAGCCTACTTCTTCCTACTTCTTCAGGGTCAGTGTAGGTATTTTTAAGTTATCAAAATGAAGAAGAATAGCTGGAAGATTGTTTAAAAATCTCAAATTAGTTTAAACCTTTGACGCAAAGACTTGTCAGCTTAAGTTTTAAGAAGCAGCAAAGCAAAAATAATTTTGAAGGCATCTAGGTTTGGGTGCACCATGTATATCCACTCAACTCTTTCCAATCATAATGTTTTTGATGCATCGTAGACATGATCAAAGCCAGGTATGATATATCTGTTAAACAGTTTTTGACTCTGCATTTTGGCGTTTCTGTCAACACAACTTACTATGTTTGATCTACTTGTGCATGACATGGCTCTAGGTCATCATTGTCTCTTAACCACCCTACTTAGCTTCGAGAAAAACTAAGCCACCTTGATCAAGTTCAGACTCATTCTAGCTGTTTTTGATTTTAACACCCATAACTGAAACTTATAACGCTTCTGAGAGTAATGTCTGCTTCAGATTCCCTGTAGCATGTTGTCACTGTGGTAGTTGAGAAGTGACTTGTGCACTGGGCATTTGATAGAGTTGTTTGGTTCAGGTAGATCCTTCCCATGTTTGCCCAAGTAGAGAGTTAGATCAAGTGATGCAATCAAGCACAGTTTTCACACTACATAAGGAAAATGAATACTGCAGATGTTTGTGTGAAGGATTAAAGGAAGGTAACTTGTTTAGACAGATTAGAATCAGAGGGTCATATGGAAATCATCTAGCCATCTTCTTGTGCCAGTATCATTCCTGATAGATAGATGTCTTAACACTGATGGGAAGACTGCAGGAAGATTACTGCAACTTACTGCAGTGTTTTACTTTCTTGCTTGTTAGAAAGCTTCTCCCAATGCCCTCCATCAGCCATCCTTGCTATACTAGTCATAGGAAATGGATTTTCCTTTTTTTTTGCAGCAGCAGCAGCCTTCCATATGTTTGAAAACTTATCAACTGTCCCCACCCCACCACAGTTCATTCAATCTTTCCTTCAAGGTTTTATTTCCAAAATTTGTGTTCCTTTATCCACCTCTCATTGTTCATGGTTCTTGAGTTCAAATTTGGACACAGGGCTGCCACTTCACTCTGCACTCATATAGCATCAGCTGAACGAAACTGAAGGATGGCTTCCATATTTTGAAAATTGGTTTATGTATGTATCTCAGTATCATATTTACTTTTTTCTTCCAAACGACATGAGATTGCTAACATGGCTTCTGAGTCACTATAAACCCCAAATCATTTCTAAAGAGTCCCCATCTAATGAGCTGCCCTTCCTATTACAGTTATACAGTCATGCAGTTAATTATTCTTACCTACATGTAGAGCCTCAAATTTATTCTTAGAGTTACATCTTATTTTTTTAGGTCATTTCTCCACTTTGTCAGGATCATTTTGAATTTTAATCCTGTCCTCCAAGGTACTCACAATTCTTCCTAGCTCCATGCCACTTGCAAATTTAATAAGCACATTCCTATAATACATATCGGTTACAAAAAGCCCTGAAGATTTTCCATAATTGTAAATTATGGCTGACTTAACTATTCATGTGAATGCTGCTGTTTTTTCTTTAATTGCTGGAAGTTCACTAATTATGAAAATGCTACTAATGAGGACTTAACATGGGTCCCATATTGGTCTAGAATTCCCAAAGTCCTGAACTGCAAACTGATTTTACATCAAGTCTTTGTGAAAGTCCTGTATGAAAGATTTTCAAATGGGCTAGCATTTTAGTTTCATTTTCCTTCTGACAGCATTACTTGAGACATTCAAATTTTAAAATGGTTTGAACTGAATCCTGTTCTTTTCCAGTTTCCAAATGGGCACCAGTTTCTCAGTGTGGAAACCAAATGTAATAATTCCTGTCCTCCACAAAGAAGCATTTTAAGGATTTGTAGTACTGCAGTTTCAGCAGGGACTTCACTATTAAATGTAATACGGTAAGGGAGTGATAACTGTTAATAGACAACACTGTAAAAATTCTTCTTGCATTTTGCTGATTATTCTTTCCAAAACAACAGCCTATCAATGAGTTATGATCCACTTCTCTGAGTGAATGCTGTTATTTGTTTTAGAAATCTACATCTATTTAAAACAAGCCTTAGCTCAGTTTGATTTACTGAGCATTTAAGCCCCAAAGGATGCATAGTCAATGCATTCCATTAAAGAATAGATACACAAATCTACTGACAATGGCCAGAATTTGCTTATTGCTTGTTACATCTACAGCACAGGTCTGGGCATTTGGGCCTTTGGTTTCTGCTACTGACTGTGTGTGACTGTCAGTAAATTATTTAACCTTTCTGTACTCAAGTTCCCTTAGCTGGGCATTTTACCAGCCTCAGAGGGGTATTACAAGATTGAACTAAGAACTGGCCTTTTGAGTTCCTCAGATAAAAAGTGCTGTCTATGTGCCAAGCAGTACTGAAAATCTAGAGGGACTGTGCTGACATTTAGGATGTGGTTCTCGTTTTCCTTACTGTCGAGCTTCGCTAACTTCAGCAGTTATTTCTGCTACTCGTTTGCAGACAGACGAATCACATCCTTTGTATTTTAAGGGGCAAAGAAGAACGGTTCTTCTGACAAACCCTTTCTGACAGTGGGTAAAACAGGACAGTTTTTGGCTTCCAGTGAGGAAGAAGCAGTTGTAACAAAATATACGTATATTTCAAATACATTCTTGTTTCATTTAAGAAATAATAGCTGTCTTGGAGCAGAGATGGGTCATCAGGGTGAAGAGCAGGCCCTTCATTTTGAATACCGGTGCCTTTACTCCCCTGCAGTACCTTGGGCTTAGGTATGATCTGCTGTGAAACAGATTCTGAGGGCAAATTTAGCTACAGTTTTATATGACTCTTCTTGCTTTCTGCAGGGCCTTGTGCAACAGAAGTGAATGGCACCACAGGATGTTTTCCTTCACAGCTCCATGCTCTGATGGCTCTTTAGGAAACATACTGAGGAAGACAGTCAGATCGCCCCTTGGCAACACCTGCAGCATTATCAATTATAGCAAGTTAAGGCCTCATTTGAAATAAAATTACCAGTATTACCATGCTATTTCTGTATTTCTCGATGCGCAGTGTTTTTCTCTTCCAAGATCACATGCTTATTAATTTCAGATTCCTAGTAAAGTTTAACTTCTTGTCTTCCACACCAGGCTAAAGGTACTTTTTCTTTTAAACTCTTCGCGATTCTTCTCTTGTAGCTTGTCCCTTCTTCTTTTAGCTGTATGCAAGCACCTTGTAACTTCCCCCTGCAGTGTTGTCCAGCCACATTCTAGAACTTAGGCAAGCAATAACAGTAAGATTTGCAAAAAGATTGCCAGGGTGTTTGGTTTTGTTTTGTTTTTTTAAACAAAGTTTGGGAAGCAGTGTGTTGCTTTCAGCCCTCAGAACCTTTGGATAAATTTGTATTACTTTTAGGTTTTTATTGGTTCTTTGTTCTTATGGTTCTGCAATTTAAAAAAAAAAAGAGAAAAAAAAAAGAAACAGAAAAACATGAAACTTGAGATTTTATATTGGACTTCATTTTCCAGCAAGTAGAAAAACAGCAAATACTTGAATATTAACACTATAATCACTGATTCTGACAGTGAGTTCTTCTTCTCAAACGCTTCTCCAGTCAGCTCAAAACACAAACGCTTTCTCTTTTTTACCATACATCAAATTATGTAACATTTTTTTAGCATTCTTTAAACCATACCTCTTAGAAAGTATCGCATTTCTACCTCATGCATCATCAAACAAACATTGTTGTCTATATCCAAATTAAATAAGTTACGTAACTTCTATATAAATGTGTGAGATCTTGAACATGTTATTGGAATTCAGGAACAAGACTAACAATAGCATACCTTCTCATGTACCAGCTGTGAAGGAAGCTGGGGGTGGGGAATTAGACAAATGTTTCCACCAATTAGAGAGGAATTTTTCAGTAATGTATGTTCAGTTTAGCTGTTGAGGTTTTTGTGTGTTACTTGATCTATCAAATGCTGATGCCGTTTCCTGTAGCTATTGAAATGTGTGATTTATTGGATGAAGGCTAATAATATGCTCATTTATATAAACACATATTCAGGACCACAGTGCTTCATTTTTAAATGTTTCTAAGTTAAACCAGGAGGTTTTTAGAGTCAATGAAATATATAGCTTACCTAAAGTATGCAGTCCTTCTGAGAAATTTTAACAAAAATTCATGAAATTTGTTGTTTACAGTGTTCTAAGCAAAAATATCAAATCAGTCATTTTTAGCAGCTGACATTTGTAGACTCAGTGTCATTATCACTGACAAACAGCTAAACATACCAAGTCTGAGTTATAAAATAGTGGAGATTTTAATTTTTCACATAGTGAAGAGTTATACAATAGTGAAAGTCTTCTCCACAGCTCCAACTAGACCAATGACAACTTAATTTTTCTCCAGGCAGATGCCATGTACCATTTAACAAAATATGAAATAATTGCAGTATCCTTAAGGAATGTTACCATACACAACAGATAATAATACCACTGACAGGATTCTCTATGTAAATTCTTTATTACTGTGACAAAATCTGTGGATTGTTTAAACTGGCTGTATTTTCTACCTGTGTATTTCTGTGTTGTTCTGTGTTAAACTGCAATAACATCTGATTTTTTTGAAAACACATACTTGCCACAAAGAAATCAAAGTATTCTTACTTCATGTGGAAAATCTTCTTACTTTATGTGAGTACACACCAGTAAATTGAACTAATACAAGTAATCTCAGTGTCCCTGCAGTTGGCAAGATTATTAGACAGAAATGTATTAACTCATCTCAGCCTGATTTTTTTAACCTCACCCTTCAGAAGCCTTTCTTATCTCAAAAACTGCTTATAAACACAGGTAATGACCTTGCTTCAGATTAACTAACAAGGAGATCTGGTTGAAGAGTCTGGCTCATTTTTATCATATGGAGACACGATCAGTGACTTGATTAGTCTTTGATAAACCTCTTTAGGATTTAGAAAAGATGAGCAGGGTTGACACAAAGGGAAAGCAGGCGAGTTAAACAGCAGCTCAAATGGGGGAACTGTAACAGTCGGTATTAGAGGAGACTGACTTTGCAGGCTTTGAGAAGGGCTTATGAAACTGCATCCACTGCACTGATTCTCCCATCCACTGAACTGTGATTAACACAGTTCCATATGAAGCTGGGGAAAAAACAGGATTTAGTAATATCTGCAAAATGTATTGTTCTGAAGGAAAAATAGCCTAGTTTGGCTGGTGGGTCTAGGGTAGGTGCCAAGACAGCTAAATCATCAGCACTCAAGCACTCCTGGGAAAGAGTGTGGAAAGTCCCCTGATTTTATACAGCGTGTTAAAATAGTTCTTTTGTTTGCATCATGTTAAGGTTGAATAAGATACCATCTGTGCTGAGGTTTACATCTTATGACAGGAATAATGACCATAATTGTTCTGTTATCAGCTCCTGCTACTCATAACAGAGATGTGAGGATGGGTACCACAGCAGCGCAGGCCTGGATGGGTGCCCAGTTTTGTCTCTTGCCTGCAAAGGTTCAAAAAAATGCAGTAGGAGTCTGCATAGATTGGAGGCAAGAAGTAACGCTCTCTAAGAATTAGCTCAAAATCAAAGAAATTAGGAGGACTTTGAGAACAGTACATTTGGGGCTTGGTTCTCATGGTAAAACGGCATAAGCAGTTGCAGATTATGTACATACAAGCAAATTAAATGTGCCCAGGATTGGGTTTAAGGCCAAATGGCACAGAAGAGCCTGTCCATACTGTTAAACTCTCTGACCCTCAAATCAGGGTGGCTGCATCCAAATTGCCATTGGGAATGATCCCTGGACAGTGCCACCTTCTGAACTGTGCCTAGGAACATCACCACAATTTTACAATGTTGATGACTGAGGCGCGGTGTCCAGGAGTGTTCCTGGCACCACTTTATCGCTGTAGATGTAGTCTCTGTATTCAGGTATATCTGCTTGTGTGTCTCCAGTGTGTGACAGCTGAATGCTGTCAATTTAAAATTTGATGTGGATGTAGAAATATTGACCACACCAGGTGCCCCAAGGATAATGAAAACAGATACAATGAAGAGCGTATAACTGAGGCAAAACTCACAGTGTGAGATACATGTCACGTGCATCCTACATCTCTCTCTCTCTGTCTGTTTAATTTGAGGTTTTCCATTATTATTGGCTGAACTGCTAAGACTGTTCTGGAGCCCATGCTTGTGGTTCAGAAGGTGCTTTCAGAAATGTCAAAAAAAATAGGTGAAAACCCTACTATCGGTGTATACCTTCACTCCTCAAAAATTGTTACCACGAACATCTCACCCAGATCCTGGTTTTGAGTTCCCTGATTACTTGGAAACCAAGTTCACTGAGCTGTAGATTGGCCCACGCATCAGTACGTAGAAATCATGACACAGCAGTATTAACCTTCAGTGTTCCTTTTGCTGTTGTTAATTTGTTCGGGTTTTTTTTTTTTTCTGTTAGATTAAGTAGTTTAATTTCAGCAAATATCTGACCTGTGGTTGAAAAGGGCAGTAGGCTTGGCTGGCTTGGAATGAGTAAAAGTGTCTAAAGACTGTTAATGAAATAACTAGATGACTTGGTGGTTGTTTCAGGCATGTAATATACAGGAAAACTTTAAGTGAAGGAATCCACATCTTACTGCTCTGTGTGGCAGAGAGGCAAAAAGGGCTGTGACAGCAAACGTGGGTGGCTGTGGAGAAGAAACAGGCAGAAGTCTGTGAGGGGGATTGGGTGATCTGGCAGCAGGACATTACTGCCTTATGTAAAGCAATAGGCATATAAGCTTGTATCGATACTGGTCAGCTTTGCTTAAAATATCTTCCTTGAAAAGATACCTCACATTAGTGTCTCAAAGCTATATGAAAGCATTAGCAGAGATTTATATGAGTGGATACATTTCTAAACAACCTTTGTTCTGGCAGTTGTGTGGTGCTAGAACTTCTAATATTGCAGAGAAATGGAGGGCTGCCCCATCACAACGTCCTGCCTCTTCTAAGCACATGAGCAACCTGAACAGCAAAAGAGTGTGTTGTTTGAAGGGTAAACATATATTTCCTGCCAATATAGACAGGAGTCTTTCTGTTGTAGGTAGTTCTGTGCAATTCCCAGACTACAGCAGTATCTGATCCATCTCAGTTCTGAATTCTTATACTTCCTTGACATTCTTTTCCAGGTGGTAGACTGAGGCGCAGGAAGCCCAAGCTTTGCCTAAGTAGCACGGACCATCGGTACCTAAGCAGGAAATGACCTCCAGAACAAGGCTGTCATCATAGGGTCATCTATTTTCCCTCTGCCATGGTGCTTCTTGTGAAATAAAATGCCTTCCACTGCTCCCCTGGGAATTGAATTCTGTGTACTGAATAAATAAAACAGTGAAAGCAGGAACAGGAATAATTTTCTTTCCCTTTTAAGAGTCTGCAGGCTAATTTATTCTGTGTTCGTATTTCACTTTTCCCTATCTACCTTCCACATTTTCTGTATTTTCTTCCATGTTTAAAACATGCTGTCTCTTTCACATGTCATTCTTTCTTAACAACATAATACTTGACATAATCTGCCCTCTGGATCCTTTCTGTGGTGTAATTATGTTATCTTTGTTGTTATTGATTTCTGTTGCTAGGGGATGAGGTCGTGCCACTTCTGGACGGTTCTTCTTTGCAATTCATCTGTATTCTTTTAACTCTTAAAGATTTTCCTCCTGAGAACACTGAGTGCCAAGTTTTGAAGTCATACAAAAATGCCAGCAATCCCAGAGGATGATTTTGTCTGAGGAAAAGATTGCAAGATTTAATTATAAAATAGGAGAACACATAGCAATTGGGAGAGATTCTGTTCTTAGCTGTTCCTTTCTGAGAGTAGAATTTGGCTAATGAACTTTGATTTTTTTTTTTCTTCAGCCCTGTTATGTTATTGTTCAGCAGTTGGAATGCTTCCAAGTCAAAATATTATAGGATTTCTCTATTAGTTGCACAATTCCAACTGCATACCTCTTTTTTTTTTTTTTGGAAGGGGCCTGTCCTTTTAAAATATATAAACTCTTTTTGCTCTTCACTGAGTTTCTGATTTTCTTATTGAATCTAGATTCCATTTTCTCTGCAGAACAGAAATACGGTTCCACAAAATGAAGGGGTTGATGCAGAACTTTTAAGATTTGAATAACAGTTGAAACCAAAGGGAAGGCTGAAATAGCTGAGGGAGGCTTTTTGAAACAAAATTACTTCTTTCAACATAAACTGGGATTTGGTTTTGTCTGGTTGGTTTTTTAAAGGAACTGGTGACTGTTATGTGCTGTGCTCCTGGGTGAGATTTTCACATGCTCTTGGGGTAACATCTGTAGCTTCAGACTTCCTGATTAAACTCTCACCATCTTACCGCAGTATTTTACTAAATACTTTGACTTCTGCCTGCCTCTCTGAAAGCCCACGGTATCAGCCAGGGATTATGGAAGTTGGCAGCTCAGCTACTGTGGCCCACAAATAGTCACTTGCTTATCTATGAGGTGCCAGGTGAGAGCAGACAGGCTCTTGCCAGACCTTTGTCCCTGGTCTGCTTCAGCCTGCTCTGGGGCTTTGCAGCTGGCTGGGCTGCTGAGCCCCAGCTGATATGCTGCGTGGTTGGAAAGGGCTGCCATAACATCATGGCAGACTCTGCAGAGCTCTATAATTGTTCCTCTGCAGCTTCAGAAAAGAGCAAGGTGTACTAAAAGACTGTTTTAGAGGGGTTTTTAACATACTGTTTTGTTGCACCTTGACTATCGTTAGCTTTCCTGGCGTGAGGCTGTCAGACTCACCTCAGTATGCAGGAACTTTAACACTCGGAATTCTGTAATTAACTACAGCTCATTTGATACGCGGAAGATCCTTTTTAAAACCTTTTTTTTCTGGGAGAGATTCTCAGAATTATGTTCCCTTGTACACAATGAATGTTCAACTTGTAGTGAGCCTGGTATCAGAATCTGCAGTTACATTTAGGTCTATTATCAATGTTCCTGGCTTGGGCGTACAGGCATCTATCTCTTCCCCTTACCTAAGACCACTGTTCTTGTAAGAAATACCTTTGTGCTTTCTATATCAGTATGGCTTTCAGCTTGCTCTTCTCACTTTGGTAATGAATATGTAGGTGAAAACAGCAAATATATCAAATTGCATACAGGCAAGGGAGAGTAGTCTCAGAAAGTTATGTTTGAACTTTTAAATGCAAAGTGTTTGCACCAGATGCTTTTTCTTATTCTAACCTAGCATGAAATGCATCCTAAGCTGAACGTACTTCTTCTAAGAACATGCACTACATACAGCTTGCATCGTCGTCAAATGAATCATGAACATTACATTGTACAGTGCAGAGCCCTGCTCTGCATATACCTGCACACATACACACACACTGCTTTCCTGTAAAGTCACACTGATTTCTGTATCAAGTCACAGATTTGAAAGCTGGATAACCATGACATGGCTGCGCGTATAAAGGATAAGTGTATGGGCACTGTCATCTCATTGCTGGCAACCCATAAACAGCAAGAAGCCAAATGGGCATACTTTCTTTGGCTCTGCAAGTTTTGCTTTTCCCAAAACCTTTGTGTCTGTATATGTTATGTGGTGTAGACCTTATGTTTGATCTGCCAGCCAACAAGGGAGGTCATATGTTCCAGATGCATGTCCTTTTCCAGGTACATGTATATGCTACATGTGGTAGAAGCAAACTGTTGCTGAGAAAAGAATTCATGAAGCTGCTTCCGAAGTCTATGGCACAAAAATATTCATGGGCAATTTTTATGTGAGCAAAAAGATGATGTTGTTAAATGCTCCTGAGGGGAGCAGGGGAAAGCAGATATGTCTGCAGAGGGCTCTGCCTTTTTCAAATGCAAACAGTTGCATAGTAAATAGCATCTTTTTTAAAACCTCATAAGGCTGAAGTCTCACTTTCTGTTAGAAGCTCCCTGTGGTAATGCCAGCCATCCTTTACGAGCCCTGTAGGAACCACATCTTTAGTTACAGCTATGAGAGACAGGCTCTTCTCTGCCTCCTCCTTTTCCTGCTGGCAGCGTTCCCAGATTGGACCCATTTGGCTGACAACTTGCTCACCTGCGTCAGCCGATGGTGTGCAAAGGCATCCCAGAGCACTTGGCTCCGATCTTCCTCAAGGTGGGAACAGCTCCGTGACAGACACACTCAGCAGGCAAAGTCTCTCAGCAGCGGGTGGGGGGTGGGGGGGCAGGTGTGAGATTCCCCTTCACACTAAGTGGAGTCACACACCAGTTCCTGACACAGCCTGCGAGGGGGATGCGCTCCAGCTGCCTGATTTGTATCCAAGCCTGCCAAACCATTGAGTACCTACCTCAGCACTTTCTGCTCCTTATGAGTTTAATACTAAGCAAGTGAACGGGTTTTTTTCCTACATTTGATATAATAAATAAATCATCCTAACAAGCGATGTGCATGGGAGAAAATGGGGTGAAGCAGAACTGTTTGCATATCTGTACAAAGCTGATTTAATCTGCTTAAGTTGCTCTCTTGTTTAGAAAGATCTTGTTTGTTTCAGATCAATCTGACAGTATAAAATAAATCTGCTCCCTGATTCTATAATCTGAGTCTTTAATCAAGCCCTTTGAAGCAGAACTTACACCCTAAGCACTCTTGGTTATATATCCGTTACCTCTTACAACTTAATTTTCACTCATAGTTTATACAGCAATAAGGAAGTTTTAAAATATGAAATCTACATCCTCGGGTAATCCACTAAAAACACTTATTTACAGTGAGAGCAACACAGAAGGGGATTACTAATAGCTTTCTTTTCTCAACTACTGCTGTAGGCAGCAAAACAATGGAATTAAATTTGGCTTTATGTGCAGTCTAATCAGATGATTCCAGGATTACTGACTGTCTCTGGCTCCTATGGCTATGAATACATAAAACTGGTCAGTTCTGCAGTGTTGCATTTGTACTCCTGCCATTGAATTAGCTCAAGGCATGCTTGATGAGGTGGGAAGAAAAGAACTGGAAGAGAAGGAATTAGGAGTCAAGGGAAGGACACTGGACAACTCGAGTTGATTTAGATTGGTACAATTCCATTGGAGTCAATAAGACTGTCTGGGTGATGACTCAATACAAAATTTAGCCATAAAATTTGGATCCAAGAAAAATGCTCTCCTCAGCTCTGTAGAGACTGACCAGGTTCACTTACTTACCTTTTACTCTTTTTTGAGCATCATCACTGTCTTTTTGACAGCTTCTTTGGAGGGAACTTTTGGCACGATATTATGTGTAGTAGAACCGGTCTGCTTTGTACGGGTTCCATACCTGTAGGTAAAAGCAGTTATTTGTTTTATTGTAATTGCATAGCTTGCATGGTGTACAATAATTTGAATGAAAGGTTTGCAAACCCAGTCTTGGACTTTGCTGAATCAGACAAAGACTTCTGTGAAGTAGGTGACGTATGCATTTGGAGTACATCCTTGGTCAGTTTGTTTGCAGGATATATCTGCAGTCTGACTTGGAACCCTGTGGTGTGCTCAGCATTGTAGAGGGGATGCACGCATACAGCCTTGTGCTTCACAGTGATTTTTAAGAAAAGGGAATCCATCAAAACTGTAAATGGTTTTATTTTAACTTTCTCAGGTACCTGGCTGCAACTGCCCAGCCCCAGTCGTGTTCCCATTTTGGTGGGGCTTCATTACTTCTGTTGTTGAATCCTGATTCTGTAAGTACTGAAGTCCTCCTGCCTGAGCCAGCAATGGGAAGTGCTAGGGGGTACAGTTTTCTTTTTTTCTCTGTGCTCTTTTGAGCACTTGGGGTTACACGGAAGGCATTGACCTAATCATCAAAGACCCAGTCTTCAAGCCCTTCCTTAATTTCTGCTCAGTACTTACTCAGGCAAGGATCCAGTTGACTTCCTTGAGTTTAGCCTCAGCAAAAAAACAAATTAAGGACTTGGCCTCAGGTCTGATGTCATGCTCCATTTCCTTTCACATTAACTCTTCATTTTACCAGGTAGTGAAACTGCACTACAGAAGGTGGAGAGGGCTTGTTTTGATCTTGGATTCTTCAAGTTTCTAAGC
>VXBO01009863.1:230070-248389 GCA_013400135.1 Rhinoptilus africanus | reverse complement strand
TAAGACCCCCCCCCCCCCCCCCCCTCCCCCCCCAACACAAAGTAGATTTGGGGGCTTGAGAGAGCTGTCAGGAAATGCCAGCAGTGTCACTAGCATATAAGAATCGAGTGGGGAAAATAATACTAGCTTCTTTAAATACACAGAATATAAGCAGTTATTTGAACAACTGATTTCTCATAAAGACTCTGGATCCCTCTTTAGAGCTCTTTGTCTTATCTGCAGGTCATGATGGCATTTCCTGGTTCAAAGAGGACCCCAAAATGACACAGGATAAGTGCTGTTTCCTACCCGGACACACCCAACACTGCTGCCATGCCCCTAAGGGCAAGCAGATGTTATCTCTCTGTTCTTTGGAGATAGATATATATATGTATATATATGTGCTTTTTTTCAGTGGATAAGAGACCACTTCTTTATCACTGTTTGTTGATTCAATTTATTCCCCATTTGAGAATGAAATAGTAATCCAAAGAAATTAATAACGTGGAGTGCCAATTCCATTTCCCCCCCTCTGTTGTCAGGGAGACTTTAGCTCCAAGCTCTCCATTTTGAGGTCAGAGGCTTAGGCATGAGCAAAGCCTCCCTCAGGCTATGCTCCGTTCTTGCATATTTAGGTTCCAAAGAACAAGATGGAAAAAAACTTAGCCTTCTAGATCTCCTACTCCCAAATGCTTCATGAGTGCTCTGAAAGGGCCTTGCCCTTTCCAGTTCAAGTTAGCATCCCATATTCAAAAGACCAGACAAATGCATGATTGTTCCGTAGATATGTCTGCCTCAATTGAATGTCATTACTAATACTGGAATGCTGTCAGAGTAGATATCCTGTAGTTTCTTTGAGCCAGATGCATTCTGTCTGTGCCAAACGTATTGGCAAACACACAAACACACACAAGTACACACTCACGCAAATACATTTGCAGAGGGTTCCCAAGCAGCATAGCTGCTTGCAAATATGAAAGACAGCTAATGAAGCAGGGCACACAATAATCCTGGGCAACCCCAACAGATGATGTTACTGTAGATCCTAACAAAGAGTGGACGGCAACAAAATTCTCTGGGTTCCTACACAGAAGTGATGCTCGCCTCCGTGAGAAAATATCTCACAGTTCCACAGCTGAGTGAGTGAGGTTTGCAGCAATGCGAAACTTGCACCTGCCCTTCAGCTAACAGGTTTCAGAGTGTTTTCAAGCTGAGTAAAATATTCACAGTCACAGACCTTTCAAGTTTCTCTTGTGCAAAAAGTACTTTGGTAATTTCCAGTAGGTATAAAACAGAATTTATAAACAACAACTCTGTGCTCTGTAATGGATTGTTGCAGTTCTGGTTTTGCATGTGTTTGCATTTTGATAGGAAACACACTAAATGGCCTTATTTACCCCTGATATACATGTTGCTTCTTGCATCCTGTTTTACATTTTTCACCTATTAATTAACCTTACTGAAACACCAAACACGATGGGCTTCCCCCCACCCCAGCTGCCCCACTTGTTATTTCATTATGACTCAAGTTTTCATAGCTCTTGTTTCCTTCAGTACAATCTTCACGATTCAGTTTCGGTTCTTCCCTTCATTCCCACTTTCCCCTTAGTATCTGCATATTCCCTGGGCACAAAAGGAAAAGTAACTGGCAGATGCAGAGGCTGCTCTGTGGCGTATGGGCTCTGCTTTTCCTTCCAGGTTGCAAGAAGTGTTTCATTTGGACAGCTTCACCTGGGATGAATTGCTGAAACTCTGTTGCCCTTCAGTGGAGCTGCGATGCCGTATACCAACAAAAGACCTGGTGGCCTTTAGCTTTTACTTGTTTCTTCAGCTACTGAACCTTCAGGAGACCTGGACTGGAACATAGATGAAGTGAGGAGCAGCAGCTCTACAGGTTTAATTTCAGGATCCATTTTAATGAAACAGACTGGAGCATCACTGTGATATTAATATTAATCACACTGTCAATCTGGGGCTCCATCCTGCTCCTCCTCAGGTCGATCAGAAAAGCCATGCTGCTCCTGTAAACAGCATCAGACCCTACCTGAGAATGAGAATAAATACCTGTCTAATTCATCAGCCAGTCCTCAGCCCATGAATCTTTAAATAGTTTCCCTGATGTCAGTGGTAATGATTGTACAGTCAAGCACTCCATCTGTAATGAACACAGCTCCCACTAAGTATGGGGGATTCATTGAAAAGCAATTAATCTTCCTCACCAGAATTTTGTCCTTAATTAGATGACTCAGCTTTTTAACAGAATTTAAGAACCAATGCTGTGCAAATAAAAACTTTCTTTTGTATTCAAAGGAAAACTCAACATACTTCATCCAGTTATTTTTATAGCTCACCTCGTTTCTTAGCAAACCTTAAGAAGGAAATGCACAGACTATGTAAATAACTTTTATGCTTGCTGGGCACCTACCTAAGGATAGGTCTATTTATATGGTCAGGTACCTATGCCTGCCTACAGAAGGAGGAGATGGGTAGCTCAAAGAAAAGGAAGATGTAATTCCCATCAGCAATAGAATGGAGGGTAGATGTTAAATTTGTGGGATGCAGAGTGTTTCAGGAAAAGTAGTAAAGGCCAGAACTTTTTGAATTTTTGTATTTGGACAAATCTTCAAATTGTTATTTATTGTCTTTCAGCAAGACTGTAATTAATAGCAAATACTTCACAGCTAGTGAGGAAATGCTACATGTTTCTTTTTCTTTGACTCCAACAAAGGCAAGAATAGTACAACCTAACTCCAGAGAAAAGGAACAGTTTATTAAAACAACTTCCTTTTCTAAAGTGCCAGACCTCTGACCAGGATTTATTTTGAATGGTACTTACAGAGCGGGTCTTTCTTGCTGTTACCCATATGAAACACTTTGTTGCTTCCAACGGTGTTTGGGCATAGATATTAGGAGACCATGGTTGTGGGTAAGGTAGTTCTGTGTAGCATGCTGCTCACCACGGTATCTGAAAGCTTAGCTCCACTGTTCAGCGAGATGACTAACACAAGAGGTTGCAGTACCAAGATAATCAAAAAACACAGGTTCTGTTGCTTACCACAGGCAGACACAAGCAGAAACAAATGCATAGTCCCATAACCTTAGGAATTCAAGCTTTGTTATTTTGTTTTCTTTTCTGTGCAGGAGAAAAACATTTTTCTTAATTACTTAGCCACAATTGAAACCCAATTTCTCTGTTTAGTTTTTTGCAAAGTAGGTTTCACTAATATGAGCAGTGTTGTAGCATAGCATAAAGGCAGGATCCAAGTGTAGAGCATAACAATGTTTTAACTCTGGGAATACTTTCAGGCACAAAAAAAGAAAAAAGGTTTTGTGGGTTCTTCGATTTGCAAGCAGCATCCCATATAGCTATCTTGCTCTACCTTGCTTGCAGCAAGCAGCAGAGTACTGGAAACTCTCTGAGAAGAAAAGTTTTCAGCTTCGCAAAAATCAGCATTGCTTTTGCTAAGTGGAGGCAGGGCTCATTTCAGTGGTGCTGCGCTGGAGTTCATCTTTTATTGATTTACATTTAGCACAAGCATTCTAGCCACGTTACAAAGGCAATTTTATACTACTCAAAGGTTGTTGGGTTTCTTTCAGAAATGTTTGTTTACTTAAAGCATACCATAAGGCTGTTCAATGCCTACCTTCCACACCATATTCCTGCCTCTTACTTAGCCTTACAAACTTCATAACTGAGTTTCTATGCCCTATCTTCTAGAGGTATCCTTTAGTCTGAAGAATAACTAGAGGCTTTATGTTCTTCATTACAGAGCTGCCTGAGGAAGAATACTCAGATCTTTCTTCTCAGTTGTACCTGTTCTCTGCCTTGTAATCAACACTTGCAAAAGTGTGTTTCAAAATGTTATTTAATTCAACATAAATGAGAAAAAAATATTTTGCTGAGACTTTGGAGAGTACAGAGACTGGTGGCTAACAGCTGTCAACAGCCCAGACCACTTAGGTACGTTTTAGACCAAAAAACTAAATTCCAGTTAGGAAAACAAGGCTTAAATTTTCCAAGTTAGTCTAAATAACTATGAGAACTAAAAAGCTCAGCATCACTGAATATACTAAATCACTTCCCACAAACCTCTACTTTTACAGACAGTCCTAGTTGCTACATCCAAACCCACAAGCCCTTTGTTACTGAAATCATAACTGTCAAATTGTATTTCACTTTTTTGACAAAACCACAATAAAGTACATGATCCTAACAAAAATAAAAGCAGGTGGAGAATGAAGACACAACTAATTTTTACCACCTGGAATTAGAGAACTCTTTCCTTATGGGATTTTTATTTCATCTGGGGCTACTGAAGAAGTAACAGCCCACAAAATTGAATCAACACTCATTAAATACAGTAGGTGAAGTTAGTCTACATACAAAACTTCTCTCTCGGTGGGTCAATATAATTCCCTAGAAGTTCAAGCTGAGCTACTCAGAGACTGAAATCAGTCCTTTGTGTTTTGAATGTTAGTGGTTCAAGTTTTAGTCTGGAAAGTATTGGTAGCTACCACAAGGATTTTCCATTTGCATATTGCTGCCGTATCTCCTAGCCTACACTAGTGATAAGAATAGCATCCGATAGGGCCTGGCTGTGACTCTGAGGTCTGAGCTTGCCGAGGAGCTGTACCACAGGAAAAGCCCCGGGGAGAGTTCTGGCTGACTCAGACAGGAAATTCTCTTCAGCGGTGTGTGCTGCAGTGACAGCTCTGCAGCCAGCACGTTCACTGAGGACACCATACATCCCGCTTGCAGCCCAGGAGCCTGCACCCACTGTGCCGCAAGGTGGGGAAATCCCAAAGCTGTCCTCAGCCTGGGGAGAGAGAATATCCTTACAAGCTGGCAAAGGATATTCAGCAGTTCAGCCTTAAAGTTCCATAGGGAAAGTATCTGTAAAAATCAGTGGGTGAAATGGACTGTTATGGGATAGTATAACACGCCAGTATTTTTTAAAATATCAGGTATATATACTGGCATTTTCCAGATGTGGACTGCAGAAGAAAGAGAATATTGAATTGATGTGAAAGCTGATTCATTGCCACAGTGAGATCTCTACCTTTCCATTTTGACCACTGTGTAAGTTCATGAGTTTCCAAATGTTTTCAATGCCTCCTTCTCCTTTAATACTCAAACCGAATCTCCTTAGGCAATCCAGAAGATATCTGGGTAATAGTCTCTAGTGATGTGCAGTGATAGGGAGATATGTATGTTTGTAACTTCATGATCTCTTCCTGGAGCAGAAATTATTACACACTACTCCACACCAGCAGTTTAGACGTCAGTATCAAACTAAAGGATGTGGGTGAAATTCCTCTTCACTTGTCAATGGGAGGATTGTCCATAAAGAAAAGCCCTTTGAAGGAAATGAGAAAAATCATCAGCACTGGTGAATATAGAGTGGGCAAACATATTCTCTCATGAAAATTCATTTTAAAAGATGAAATGCCCGACATACATCAAAGTTGATGTCCATTAATCTAATCACAGAGCACAAATCATTTCAGTTGTTAACTGTATTGGCATACAGTGCTTATTTTCTGCTGCCTCAGCACCGTAGAACAGTTTTTATGCCTCTTCCCCAAACTTGCTTCTTTTGTTCTTGCTACTTACAAATTCTGTTTTAAACTAACATATTTCATCAGCTACATCCCCTCCAAAGGAATTAACGCTCAGCTGGAGCAGCTGAGGTCGTAGAACGAGCAGTCGTGCTAGAGGAAGAGCATACATTGCAACCAGCAAGAGGCCGGTATGGACAGACTCAGGTTGCTCAGTGCTTTGTCCCACCAGATCTGTCCCTGCTCTACTGCTTACTTATCCCCATAGTGAAATTACTTTCATTACATCCAGGAGAAATCACCTCATTTAGATTTATGATCGCTGTCTCTCACTCTGCCGCTATCCACTTCAGCAAAGAGCCCGACTCTCTGCTCTCCATCACCTCTGTAGGTACTGGGGCCAGGAGGTCCCCTGAAGCCATACTTTCTCCAGGTTGAACCAGCCCTGCTCCCTCAGCCTCTCCTCACAGGGCAAAGTGCTCCAGCCTTGGCTGCCTCGGGAGCTCTCTGCTGAGCTCACTGCAGTCAACCTTCATGTACCAGGGAGGCCCAGAACCCAACCCGGTATCCAAGATATGGGCAAGCAAATGCTGAGCAAAGAGGAATAATTATTTCCCCCCATCTCCTGGCTGTGCTTCTGCTGATGAAGCCCAGAGCGCTCTGAGCCTTCACCGCTGCCAGGGCCCTGCTGGCTTGGGCTCCCCCAGCTGTCCTCCAGCCTCCTCTCCACAGAGCTGTTCCGCAGCCAGGCATTCCCAGTCTGTTTCCTGTTGGGTGTTAGCCTGTCGCAGACACAGGGCAGGGCATTTCTCCTGGCTGAATTTCCTAAGTTTCTTGTCAGCCCATTTCTCCCGTCTCGGTCCTTTCGAATGGCAGCCCTGCCCTTGAGCGTGTCAGCTGTGCACAACCCCCATCCTCCTCCATTTCAGGTCTTTGAAAACTTGACAGAGGATAAAGCTGTCTCCTTCCCCGAACCCAGGACACGCCCCTGAGCAACTCCACTTGTAACCGTTTACAAACATTTTCACCTAACTTTTTTTCCATCCGTACTTTATTAAAAGCTAAAATTATTGCAAGTGTTGCACTAGAAAAAAAAAATTTAAGAGTAAATCTGTCCAAACACAATTTTTCCAGCAAACTTGTTGCAAGATGGTCTAAAGAAAGTAAAATTAGGCTGCCAAGATATTTTGTAAGGCAGCAGGAATTGAGGGAGTAATTTTTCATGTTATTTTAGTGTTTTCCTATCTAACAAATTTATGGGGTTGGTAAGAGGTGTCTTAGATTTCAGTTATGGCTTAGCTCCAAAGTACCTCCAGAAATAAATATATAGGAGTGCCAGCATACCCCGAACTGAATTGGAGACCTATATAACGAGAAGGATAACCTGTGTGCATGGTAGGACACTGTTCAGGGAGGTAAAATTCACTCTAGTCTAATTTTATTTTTGCTTATCTTTGAGCCCAACTCTCTGATGCTCATGTGGCCCTGAACTCAGTACATGTTAGCAGGATATTTCATTGGTAAAAGCAAAATGAAACAGTCTTTAAAGGCAGGACTTTTTTTCACTACTAAAACACACACACACACAAAGAGGCAAAATGCCAAAAATGTCATATTTAAAGCACAAAAGATGCAGAGCCAGAAATTCTCTGGCTTCATTAGAGGTGTGAATATCGCTATGTAATTTTTACTCTGAGTTTTGGCTCTGTTCTCACTCAGTTGTCGTCTTTATTCATAAGCTCGGAAATTCTGCTGAGTGTGTCAACCTCCTCTTTTGCTGCTGTGGCCGAATGCGCTTTCTTCTGGTTTAGGAATATTCCTTGCAGATCTCCTCTCTGACAATAAATTCTTGTTTGTTTGTTGGCTTGATTTTGCTGACAGGATGGGACAGGTAAGCTTGCAAAGAAAAGAATCCTTCCTCTTAACTTCTCTGTAGTTTTGCATTTGTCATCTTACTGGCATGATTAACTGGTTAGCTGGTATGGTAGTTTTCCTTTTTTTAATAGCTTCAGGCGGAATTTTGTGATTGTGTCCTACTATTCCCACTTGAGTGTCTGTCAGCTGTAGTGCAGCTCTCTGGGCTTGTTTACTATGGGATAAAGTGCCATGTTAGAGGTACCTGGCTACCCTAAATGACCTGGTCTGTACACATAACACAACTCAGCTCTGGGTAGATGCTAGCTTCAGAAATGGAAGCAGCAGAGCTGCATCAGCCCAGCACTAAGCCCAGGCTAATTAGCCCCCCTGAGAAGCTCACCATATTACCTAAAGCTTTTCAGCATCTTAGGTCACACCTTGTTTTTACTTCTCTAAATGTGTGGTATGGTTGCTTCACTCTTGAGCATCACTCTGGTGTGCCCCCATTAATTGTAACTAGGGAACATCTTCCTGACCTTTGTGGGAAAAAAAAAAAATCTGTTCTTAAAGCCTCTTTGCTTGTGGCACCTGGCTTGTTATTGGACTCTGTGTGAGCAAACTCTGGTATCAGGAGAGACACACTGAAGCCATTGCAAAAGCATAACAAGAATGGCTCTGTTATCTGTAGATTGGAGTGGGAAAATCATGACACCTTCTACTGAGAGTGGTACTACACCTAGAGCAGCAAAACTACCTTTCCCAAAGAAACTGGATGCAATGCCCCAGGATTTATTTGAAGATGTCATCATCACAAGTTTTTCATCCTGTACACTCTGCCTGCAAGCGCAATAATGATGGCTGAGACCAGGAAACTTTCAAAAGCCAGCTGCAAATGATATTGCTGACTTTGTTCCGGTGCTTTGAAGACCGTCATTGAAATTGTTTGTGTCAGCTGCTTTCTTCTGATAAAACAACCGTGGGCAGAACTGATTTGGGGGTGAGCAGGTGAGAGGAAAGAGGACGAATGATGGTGATATCCACCAGGGCAGAGGTAGCTCAAGGTCGCAGCGTTCAGACAGGATCCAAGAGGCCTCCTCTGCTCTGCTCTTCTCCGAGTCCTGTCTCCTGTGCAGCCTCGTGAGCTGACGAAACCTGAGGCCACAGTATCCAAGTTGCTGTCAGTGCTGTTCCGGTGGTTCTTCCATGTGGACTTAATATTTTACTATAGTAAAATATTTTGCTGTAGTAAAATATTAAGTCAAGAGCCTTAGCCAATGTCAATAATATCTGGTTAACGCATATTTTTGCAGTTGTAGAGCAAAATGCAGCGATATGAGACTAAGCCATTTTTATTGTTTACCTAAGGAGGCTCAGCTTAGAGGCAAAATCTCCTCTTTTTCAAATTTGGTCCCAAGTCTATCCATCTTTCCAGATGAAGCATGTGAGGTACAAAGAGGCCTTGTGACTTTCATAAGTCAAAGACTTGGATGGTGTAAATTTACATTGTCCATTTAAAACTAGTGGAGCTGATGTGATTCTTGCTAGCTCAGGATCTAGCTCCAAGACTCAGCAGAGGATTTTCCTCAAATTAGAAACACCAGGTGTGTTACTGTTGTACCTCCAAGTTGCTCGTAAATAGGATGCAGATGTTGAAACATTCATGATTTGCGGTGTCTGAGCATGAGGTCCAGGTATTACCCACTGGGACTTTAACAGTAGGGGAGTAGGAGGAGAAAATTGGAGTGTCTACTTTGCTCATGGAAAAGGAAAATGTTAAAATGGGGAGGACTCAGGGAAAAGTGCAGAAGGGAGAACACAGGAATGGCACAGGAATTTGGTGTTCATTGATGTGAGAGAGACTTATCTATGAAACAAGGTATTTAGCTCGCTTATCTAGTACAATATTACAGTGGCAGAAGCAGACAGCCTCCAGTTTTAACTGATTATCTCTTAAAAAATATTTAGGGTGAGCAGACACACTACTTACTTAAATACTGCATAAGATATCATTTATCAAAAAGAAATAGGTGCCATTTGGCACCTGCTGTAATTGCTATGATGGAAGTAGCAATACATAACTACCAGAAGAAAGGGTGCCACACTTTTAAAAAGCTTACAGCTATTTTATGTATTTCTAATGGCCAATGAATAAATGATGCGACATACATTTTACATATCTGTGAAGTAATGAATTTGGGATTAAATCATACATAATGATTTTCAGGTGCTGGACATGTTTAATATACTGAGGAAAAAATTGCTTTTGATGTGAAGTATGAATATAATTACGAATATGTTGGATAGTTCCTGTGAGTACTTTCTATACCTGAAGAAAATTATTTGGCTCTAGCAGTGGATGCACCATAGTATGTGAAGAGCAGACCTATAGCCCTCGTCCCAGATGTTCAATTAATCTTCTAGATTCCCAGTCAATAAAAACGGGTGCTAAATGTTGTTGATTTCACCTGATCCTGCCACTGCTTGTTACTATAGTCTTCAACATGAGCCACTAAAATGCACACATGAACACAGCCCAATATGTTTATAAATAAGTGATAAGGAATAATAACAATGATAATAATAATGAAAAAGATTACATTACCTTCTTCCTGCAAAAAAAACCCCCTCTGTTTATGAGTTAAAAATATTGTTCACATAGTAATAAAAAATTTTTTGTTCCAAACAAAATTATGTATGATTTTTTTTTTACTCACTGGAAGGCAAGGAGATAATCTTTAAATCATGGGATTTTTTAAGTCGTATCTTAACTCTTAAGGAGAAAGTGCATTGTCTACCGGGCAGATGAATCTTCCATCAAAGAATTTCAGATGTGATTTTTTTCTTAATGTATTAAGACACTATGCATTTTGTCCTCGGTTCTCTGGAAGGGATCTCAAAGAAGCAATTAATATCAAACTGAATGACTGACCAACCATCTGCCAATTCCAGCACATTCAATACAACTGATGCTTTATTCAAATAGAGAGTCAGAGTACAGGCTCTGCCACCAGAAGAATTGATTTAGCTCAGATGGGAAGGCAAGAATGATATGTAATTATACATACAGTGAAACCTGCTCGTATAAGACTTTGATGCAGTAAAAGCCTTTTTCTGCTACAGTAAAGAAGAAAAGATAACAGGAAACTTTCAGTATATTGCAATGTGTAAGATTCAAGGCAAGTCATACTGAATCTTTACTTGTCAAGAAGTTGTCTGGGGGAGGGGAGGAGTTGCATCATTACAGGAGGTTTTTTCTGTTTAAACTCAGATGTTCAGAAATGATAAGAGGTTTAAACACTCAAATCTGATATATTTTGGTGGACTTGGGCAACATAATTCTCGGACAACACTTAAGTCTCGTGTTTCAACATCACAGAAGGCAGCTGCAGGGACAGGAAGCTACCCAACAAAGGGAGAGGAAATCCTGGGTTGTTCGATTCAATAGAATATAAATGAAGACGACATTATAATGAATAAGGAACCAAACCTTGCAGAAGACATTTTGTGTCAGCTTCTGACTGTTGATTTGGTGACAGCCTATAAATCATCTGCAAAGCGTGCTGGAAGAGCCATGTGAGGTTTTCTACAACCTTGGGAGCGCCTATAGGTCTGCACTGCATTTTGCCTCAATTGGTTTGCTTAGCTGCAGGGGGATGGGTTAGAATCTTGTCTGGAAACAAGGGCATAAAATCCTCATATGGGTTACCATTTCTATATTTCCACAGAAAGTGTCCTCAAGTCACTATGCAGGATGTGTGGTGAAGTTAGAGGAAACAGGATTTCTCAAAGTCAGACTTTCATGGTTGGTTGTAGACATTCTGGGCTTTGATAGAGAAAAATATCGTGATAGTCATCAAAAGCAAAAAGAACAGTTCAGAGAATACCTACCTTTTCCTCTTTTTCTGTGAAAATAATGCTACTGTGCTACGTGACATGGACAGAAATCAGGAAGGGTCATATCAGCCAAGCTTATCTATACAGCACGGAGTTCTGGCACAAAGTACTCAAACCTTCACAGAAGCGAAAGTGCTAGTTTATTTATTCCTGAGACTGATAAAACGTATATGTTGATATCACACAGAGCCAGTCATTCAGAAGAAGTTGGATTTGAGTCACCAGCAGCTCTAGGATACGAGTAAGTTGCAGTTCAGAACTTTTATGAGCGGAGTTTGGAAACAGAACTTGCTTCTTCACCCAAATGCTTAGGCCTTAGGATTAGCTAACTATCTTCATCATTCACCTGTTGATTCTTACATTAAGCACCTACAAAAAACATACTGTCTGCACACATCAGATATCACAGAAAGCCAGCCCTCCCTGCTGAAAAATGCTTCTAAGGTCAGCTGTTCAAATGGTGCATGCTTTGCTTTTAATACAAATTGAAACTAATTAGCAGCATGTGAAAATGATTGCTAGCAATTAAGTCAGTGTTCATATAGCCTGGCACATTACAGAGGTGGGAAAACAGGTTTTCTGTTGTCATTTCTTGGAGACTTTTTTTTTAAATTGCATAGTAATGCTTGAACCAGGGCTTTGCCTGTTATACTTTGCATTTCACAGGTCAGTGAGGATTTATTAGTTTGCTTAAAATAAGGAATTTGACATTATTTTTCAATCTTATTGATTTAATTTTATGTGAACAAAGACTTTTTAGGCCTAAGCATTAACTCCTTCTGTGTAATCTGATACTCTTGCTATATCTGCCATATCTCTTTAAATACTGCTCCTGACATTTGTCAACATACTGAGCCCTAGGAAATGAAACTTCATGAACTTAAAATAATTCAGATTCCTTAGCAATAATTATGCCTGCTGCTATTTTCTGCTGCTGCTGGGGAAAGGGTAGAAGACCTCCAGACTGGAGTCTAGCTTGTCCACAGTTGAACTTGATTCTTCTTCAAGTTTCTTGCTCCATCCATTCTATCAAGCTACACCTACAAACCAGTGTGCAAATAATGGCACTGTAGGAAAGTTGGTTGGAGTTCTTGATATCAACCTTTACTTTCCCTGTGTAGAGAGAAACTCTGATTTGAGTTTCTTAGCACCTTCCAAAGGCAGCTGCAATCCCTAGGTTTAACTACCTTGGTATATTGGCAGCATGACAGCTTTGATGACTGTGGTGAGGTAATTCTGTCTATATGGCTATTCCCCCTGTATTTCTAGATAGTGTTTCTTCCTTTCTGTTGTTGAGCATGCCTGCCCAACAACATACACCATCAGAGGAGCAAGTTTTAGCTCAGTTTGCTGGTTTTTTAGGCTGCCTTGCACAGTTGATATACTTGTTGCGGTATTTAGACCTGCCTTGACTGAAGGATGGTCCCCGTCCAAAATGTTCCACAGCACTTTCACCCTGTCACCCACAAGGTGCTACCATAGGAGGACTTGGAGAGCAACTTCTCGGAGGGACACAAGGGCACAGGCAAATCTTTAGGTTACATTCACTTACACTAAGAATTGAGTCAAAATGCAAACAGGGTAGCTTTCTCTGCACCAGTTTCTTTCTGGCAGTAAAGAGCTCTGTGCAGACTTAATGATTTGGCTGCCTGCTGAGAAATGTAATGTATGCAACTATCTCCCGGTAGATTTCTGCCCTAAAAGATACCTTTTCATTTCATTCTTTTCATCATTATGCCCCCTAACATGAAAGTAGAAAGGACAAGAGTCATTTTTGAAGACATTTCTTATTGCAGATGTGAAACTCTTAGTGGCCCTTGTAAGTTAGCACACATCTAAATAGATGATCATACCATCACATCCTGAGTATCCCAGGAACAGCTGTTGTGTTGGCTGCTAAAGGCTAATCTTCATTTAAGATACTCTGCAACTGCATATACACTTGCAACTGAATATACTGAAAAGGTATTACTCTCAACCCCCCTGCTGCTCAAAATTTTCTGTTTCTCTTCCTGCTGTTATACTATTTTTTCCAAGATTGGAAAGATGAAAAGATGAATGAGATCTCAAAATTGAAAGGCAACATGTAGCTTTAAGAAAATTAGATTTTTATTTCTTCCTGATAGCACTAAGTTAAAAATTATTAACCTTATATATCTAATTCCCTACTCTGAATTTCCAAATCTGTGTTATTTCTTATGGATGTTTGTTTAATAAAACATGAAAATCTTGTAGCTCCTTCAGATACAATGTTGCTTAGTCATTTTTGTTGTCTCAAACTAAAATAATAAAAAATAGAAACCTTTTTTAGAAGATGAATAATCAAATACCTCCGGTAATCCACCAAAACAAATTGCACTATACAGTTCTTAACAGCTGTGAGTTGTCAGTTATAAATTTTTACTTTAAAAAAAAATCACAATTTATTTAAACAATTTATGATATGTAACAATGGTATTTACTTTATACTTAACAATTGTATTTAACTAACACTTTGACTACTGCTTCCTTTTATGGACTTTTCCTCAGGATGCGTTCTCATATTAGTATTTCCTATGCTTATAGGGTAGGTCTTCTAGTCCTTAAATGTTTTTAATGTTTCTTAATCCCTTTTTGGCCCTTCTACTTTCCTTTTGTTTCTCTGTTTTTAACTAAGTGTTTTAAACAGAACTTTTAAATATTTTTGACACTTCTGCAAGTTTTTAATCAAAAGTATTTGCCAAACTTTGTGACTAATAGAAGAGTTTCAGTCGCCTCATCCTTAGTTCTCTTTGATAAATTTATTATTCACAAAAAAGATGTTTCCAAGATGCTCACAAAAACTACATTGTAGATAATATTACAGAAATGCAGAGAATTATTTGGGTGAACTTGATGATCCTGAATGTTCATTAACAAGGGAACATAAAGACCAGAATTGTTTCAATGGGCTATATGTGAAATGAATCTCTAGTTTACAGTGAGACAATAATAGCAATATTATTTCATCGCAAAAGGAAATACCACTGTAGGAAACAAGAAATCATGCAGACAAATGATAAGTCAATGCAGGAGTGCTTCACTGTAATGGAATGATGAGGCTGAATACATTTTGAAATATTTCTTCCTTTTTTATTTTAAATTGAATGTTGTGCTATATAATTTGTTGTGGTATATAATTTGGAAATGCAAGCATTCACCACTTACTTGGCAGGCTTGAGAACATGAAAAAAAAATATTTTTCAGGTGTCTCCTAAAGGAATAGGTGTTCCCCTGATTACGTAAATTGTTATCATGGCAACTTGAATAACAAAGTTAATTCTATAGTGATTAACAAATGTAGTACAACTTGTTTGCTGGTTCATGGTATGCAGGCTGTAAACTTAAAAAAAAAAAAATAAATCCTGGCTGTAATTTCCAGCAGAGTACAGTTGTGTGTTCTGGTTCTTCTGCATTTGGGTTAATAGCATCTGAGAAATGGAGAGGGCAAAAAAAGATGATTGCCCTTCAGTCTCACCTCAGAGCTTCTAGCCAGTGTCTGAAACATATTCTGCTACTCTACTAGCATTTGCAGGTCTTCATGCAATATTTGGCACTATAATATCTTCGCTTGGATAGTCATTTTCAGAAGTTTATTGTAGCACCTGTGAAAAGATCTCGATTGACAGAGATCTGTGCAGTGAAGTCTTCTCTTAATTGGTCCACAGAAAATTTTCAGCAGATGATGTGCGATCCCTGGACATTGGAACCACCACCCTGCAGAACTGCCTGGGGCAGCAGGAGGAAGAATCTCACTTCTCTTCCTGTAGCATCGCTGGAATTAAAGGTACTGATAGTCACCGTGTAAAAATCTTCAATGTGCATACAAGGAGAGCAAAGCACAAAAGCAAAAGGTACCCAAAATGGAGTGTGCCTTAGCAAACCTGTTTTTAAGTGAAAGCAGTTTGGCTTCAGTGTGAACAGGAGTAAATCACAGGACAAGACTGCAACAAGAACGCTGTAGTTGGCAGGACGGTATTTATACATGGATTTTCAAAGCTCAGGGGATTCAGATTTGAGATTAAATTCACAAGCCATCAAACACTTGAAAGTTTGAAAATTCATAGTTAAGGTCCACAGACCTACTTGGCTCACTCCCATGGATGATAACAGCCTCCCCAAATCCTTTTTTATCTGTGTTGTAGTAAATGGTATTTTTTTGATCAGGCGTTTTTTTTACTACTTGAAGAAGTCAGCAAATTTGAAAAAGCCACTTGTACTTCCACAGAAAATCCAGGAAGGGATCAAAGTGTGTGTGTTTGTATTTTTGTCTCTTCTCTGTCCTTGAGCTGCTGATGAGCTAAAATTAGAATGTCAGGATGGGTTGCTGGGAACTAATGACTAATAAACTATGGCTCTGTGTTTTCAGCTCTGATTGATATATCCATTGAATCATGATATATCTCACTGTTTTGTCTTGGTTTTGCTGTGAGATAGTGAAAACTGAGGAAGAAATGTGGGTTTTCTGTTTTGTTTCATAAATGCTGAAAAACTGCCTGTCTTTGAATTCCTGGAAGTTACAGAATAATGTAATAATTATAAAATTCTCTTTTCTATATAACTATAAGCTTAAGGAAAATTGTATCTTAGTGCTTACTTTGAAACTTGACTTCCAGAGTGCAGGGGAGCAGGGGACAAATTTTAGAATGAGTGTAAAAATACTAATAATCATGAAAATTGTAGATGAGGCATTATTAATGTATGGTCTCCAGGAGTACGTATGAATGAGAGGAATCTATTATGTGTATTGAAAACACAACTGTTACCATTGCGTAAATAATTTATGCAGTTTAGCGGTGAGCTTTTCATTTGTAATACCTGTGTGTTGTTTAAGAGTTACTAAGCCTGTATCTCTCATACAAATCCCAGAGTAACAGAGGCACTGCAGAGTTCAGGGCAGAGCTTTCAGAAGCTTAAACAATGTCAAACTTCACTGATGCCCTTTCCAGTCATGTGGATCCTGCTAGCTTTGCTTCTGGATACAAGTCAAATAAAGCTGCCTGTAGATGTAACGGAGAAATACATTAACAGTGTTTGGTTTTAATTCTTCTTGTGACCTGGACATCTTATGAACAAATTTGGAAGCCTAATTAAAATAATGCATTGAAAGCTGTCACTAGATTATAATACAGGGTGAAGAGGTAGTGGCAATTTTTTTGATTCAAAACCAAAGCAAGTTGGGAATCAGAGTGAAAAATAAAATTCTTGCTTTATTTGATGCTTCCCAGGGATTAAAATGAGCACGCAGTGGCAACATTTGGAGAAGTCTCAGTTTTCCATTCCTTCTTCTTGTGTATTGCAAAAACGCTATTATATGAGAACTGCAGGTAATATTGGCTCTAGGAAACAAATGTCAGACAGTTTTCCAAGCTAGCAGCAGAGTATCCCTTACACTGCTGCTGGATGGTGAAGAAGACCAGAGTGTTTTTAATAGCTCACAGAGCACTGTTTTGATTTAGAATCAGCACAGGGTATGCCATTCCCTGCTTATCTACAACAAGCATCTGTTTTAAGATTACAGTACTTTCTATAGAGCTGAAAAAATGTGTTGACATGTTATAAGTTAAAGGGAGATAGAGCTCACAGTGTGCTCACACACCAAAGCCAAAAGCAAAGCTTGCTGTGACTTCATCTACCTGAAGGATTCAGTCCCAGGTCCCAAAACAAATATCATGAAAAGACGAGGGAGAGAATATAAGGGCTGTGCAATAGCCATGTCCCGAATCAGGTCACTAAGAACAAAGAGTCAACCTCTGACCCTGGCCAGCCAGCCAACTGTTTGGTTGGAGGTAAGCAGTCCTTCCCTGGGTGAAAGCCAACAGAGCCTTCTCCCATGCCACCCCTTTTGAGGAAAAGGAAATGTGGAGGTCAGTGCTCAGTCGTGTAGCCTCCATAGTGAAGTGAAAGCAGGTACATCATGATGGAGTTTGTTTGGCTGTGAGAGAATGTATACAAACTAAGATGACCCACAACCACCAACCTCTTGAGATTGTCTCTAAGATGTCTCTATGTATTCATACTTTTTTCCTGAAACAAAGATTATTTAATGTCATCAACGTAATATATGCAGAAACATGCTCAGGAAGGAAATATTCATTTTGTGCTCTGTAATATCCAAGATCAACAATCGTCTTCTACTACAGTTATAAATACCAATTAAGGTTTTCCACTGTCTGATACCAGTTAAGACCTCCCACGCTTACTTTTCTGCTGACATATTATGATGCAATTAGTGTTTCTCTTGTGATATTGTAACAGAGTTGAGGCTTTGAACTGTCTAAAAGTAATCTTGAGGAAAAGGGGGTTTGTTTTATTATTCTGTAAACTCTAGGTTAAATTTAATGGCAATTAAGAGCCTGGTGATTCATCTGTATTATTCCTTTAGAAATAAGCACTGTGTTGTACTTATATAACCCATCAGCTCTGTATTTTACATTTCTGGTTTTGTAATCTTGAGTACCAAGGAAACAACTGGGAGTGCAGGGAAAATTTCCCAGAGAAATTATGTTCACCTCTTTAGGGGGGTTGCAGGAATATTGGAGGGATTTAGTAGTGCCTTTCAATCAATGCAGAAATAATCATCTTAGTGTGATCCAGTTTGATTATGTGCATTTGTATTCTTGTGTGATTTCAGAATATTTGCAGAGATGGTTATGTAGGAGGTAAAGGTAAGCGGTAATGCGCCCTTTGTTAAGAGGCTGTGTGATTTATGTGGATCAGTGTCAGTGCGATTAGTTTAAATAGGAAAGTGCTAGCAGATACTACATGTCGGTTGTAGTATATTACATAAATATGCATAGTACAGAGATAATAGGAAAAATATGGGAGATTTCATTTCTTCTGTGGTCTTAGTGCCTAAAGATACTGAACGTAAATTCCCCCAAAAATGCATTGTAACCTTTTTCCAGCTCACAACTGAGCAATTTGTCCTCCTCGCTGCCAGGCCTAGATGAGATCCCTAGTTATGTGTTATTTATCTCTTGGACTGAATTCCATATTGGCCTTAAGTCAT
>VXBO01009863.1:195731-229697 GCA_013400135.1 Rhinoptilus africanus | reverse complement strand
GTTCACCTCTTTAGGGGGGTTGCAGGAATATTGGAGGGATTTAGTAGTGCCTTTCAATCAATGCAGAAATAATCATCTTAGTGTGATCCAGTTTGATTATGTGCATTTGTATTCTTGTGTGATTTCAGAATATTTGCAGAGATGGTTATGTAGGAGGTAAAGGTAAGCGGTAATGTGCCCTTTGTTAAGAGGCTGTGTGATTTATGTGGATCAGTGTCAGTGCGATTAGTTTAAATAGGAAAGTGCTAGCAGATACTACATGTCGGTTGTAGTATATTACATAAATATGCATAGTACAGAGATAATAGGAAAAATATGGGAGATTTCATTTCTTCTGTGGTCTTAGTGCCTAAAGATACTGAACGTAAATTCCCCCAAAAATGCATTGTAACCTTTTTCCAGCTCACAACTGAGCAATTTGTCCTCCTCGCTGCCAGGCCTAGATGAGATCCCTAGTTATGTGTTATTTATCTCTTGGACTGAATTCCATATTGGCCTTAAGTCCCTCTTGTCTTTCTCCTCTTGTGACTGAAGGTCTGTGAAGACTTACACGACTTCAAGAGAAGAACTGGCAAAGTAGTACCTGCTGGTATCTTGGTAGGATGCTGCTGAGCAATCTCTGTCTCAGACATCAGTGTGTTATACGTAGGAACTCCCTTCTCTTCTGATTACCCTTTTGTTGCAGTTGGCAGTAATGCCTGCTCCTCAGCTTTCAGTGCCTCCAATATGGCAACTTTGGCTTCCTCTGGTAAAGAGTGAGTGAATGAGTATGAAGAGAGACGGCTATGGTTGATGGTAGTCACTAAAGTGGCTTTCCTAGTGATTGTGGCCCCGGTCATGGTTTCTGAAATGCCTGACACAGAATAAGTATCCTCATTATTTTCCTCTTATAGCAAAGACCACCTTTCCTCTATAATTGACAGAGACTAACATAATTGAGAGAGATTAACATGTGTATTGACTGAAGTAACAGAATTTTTTTGTGGAAAAAATGTTGTGAATAACATTCCCCTATTAATTTCTTGACTGAAAATCTACATAAGAAAATGTCTTGACTTCGTTCAGGCTTGAAAAGTAGCAGGTGCTCTTACTGAGGCTGCCACATATATTCTGCGAGACATGCCTATTCTGATAAAGCAATACAGATGTGAGGAAAACAGACCACGTCCATCAGCAAGATGACAAAAAAGGAAAGGGGGCCTTCCCACTATTAAGTTCACAGCATTTAGTTCCTTGAGGCTTGTTTCATATAAATTTGGGGATTCCACAGTCCTCCTGATGTGTCTGTCGCGACTAACTGTATAATCTAAAGTTTTAAGCCACTTACTATATGGAATAGCAAAGCTGTCACAAAAGGATGACCAGCAACATATGAAACCCATCTTAATTATATTACTTAAAACAAAACCACTTGCATGTAAGCATTAGCTGGATAATACAGCAAATTTATTCTCTCTGTAAGTGTTAAACCAACCCTAGGAAATCTTGCAGTGTTATGAAATTTTGTGATTTATATTGGCTATTAAGAAATATTAAAAATCTCCAACTATGCAAAAGTGCACTATAGCTGGAGGGGATCTGGAGATGCTCATATTGTGAAATGATCCTTTATGAGAAAAGCTCTTCTTTACTTGACAGCTGCGTTATTCACCCTATGATATGCTTCCAAAATATTTCAAGTTGTGGATTAGTTGCACTGTTTTAATTACTAAATGCAGGCTTTTTTAATCAACCATGCTTCTAATGCCTGAGGAATTTGCCCGATCCTCTGGTAAATGTTAAGTCTTTGTTAGGGAAAGGCATTTGAAGAATAGTTCAGTAGTCTGAGGGATAAAGAAAATCCATATAAAACAAAGATATATTTTTCATTTTTCTGGTTCTGCATATGACAAAAATGCTGATATGCCATAAACTATGTAGCCTTCTGCCATTTTTCTAACCCTTGGGGAATGCAGTGCAGAATGGACACTTGTTCAGTTACTAGAACTTCTTTTCAGCCTCACAAAGACTTGGCTTCCCAACCTGATGAAAACATTCTTAGGAGTCTATATATAGCATGGATTCTTTGAGTGGTATTGTTTGGAGACAATAATAACATTATTGTTTTAGTTTCTCCAAAGCTCTCTTCACAGCAGTAGTTGAATTGTAACAGACTAAATGCCACAGTACAGTCCTATGTATTGCACCATTTTCTTCTGCACCCATGGACATAGAAGATGCAGGTGTTGGTTTCTCTCACCATATCTAAATTGTTTCATAATGTCCACGGGCATAAAAATATTACTGTATGGAATACATCTTCACAAAATGGGAATACATCTTCACGATTTGTAAAATAGAAGGAAAGCAGTGATTTTTGGAGCAAATTCCCAGCTGGTATCAATTAACTCAGATATGTTGAAGTCTTTCTTTTGTCGTATACCACCATATGGTTTAAGGGAAACATTTTGGCACAGTCACTTTATTCTGGCTCAGGATTCATCTACCTAGAGAGTTTGACAGCCTCTTCGGTGATATGAAGTCAATACAGAAGTTGAACACTATTTCCTCTACCCCGTCAGGGTGCTCTCATTTAGAAGTAGACTTCTTTCACTGCAGTTTACACAATACAGTATTTGAAGTGCTTTTAAGGATTATTTTTTTTCAACTTCAAACATTAAGCCTAAGCTTCCAGAGTGCCTCTGGATAGATAAGCGAACACAGTCCTTGACTTGCTTAAGCAGTTTAACTGCATATTTGCTTGGTATATGTTTGTGGTAGCACAACTTATTCGCATAACAGTAATTCATAAATCAGGAGATCTCTAAATTTCTAACTTACTGTTTACCACCCATTCTTGTAAAGTTGCTGGTTTGCTTACCCACAGTTGTGAGAAAACCCCATTCTCCCAACCCTAGTTTTACATTATGCTCACAAGTGTAGTATAGCCTCATGTAATCGATACAGTCCCTTGCGACATGTTATAATATAATAGGCCAGCTGGTAAAAGTGGAATAATGAAGAAATGTAAGTAACTGTTGATGTCAAGATAGAACTGATGTGAATGTTGTGTTCTGGCAAAATCCCAAATTAGAGCAGAAAATAGTCAGCTGAGATAGGTATGGTTTGAAACAGCATTCAAAATGTTAGCATCCTGTGGTGATGTGCAAAATCTCATTGGCTCACTAACTTTCAGAGGAACTGAGGATTCTCAGCACCTCCGAGTGAGGTCTCTTCCTGAAGAATAATTCAGGGTGAAGTCAGAATGCGTGGTAAAAGCTACTTTGCAGAAATCCCTCAGCAGGAACAGTGGTGTAGCTTACACCAGTCTCAGACGTACTTTCTCAGAAATCAAATTATGTTAAAACCTAGGCTCTTGAGGATGTGGGCACATTCTTACAGCATTGCTCCAGAAACATTCAGCCAAATCGTATTGATAAAACCGAGTTATGCTTGCTTGATTGTGCTGAAAGATACAGGATGTGCACTGGCTAAAAATCACTGTAAGATGCTTATCACACTTGACCTCTTGGGAACAGAGCTATACTTGTATGTACAGCTGGTCAAAATTCCTTTTTTATAAATGTTGACTTGAGCATAAAAATGTTGGAGTTTCTTGTCCAGAATATTCTTGAAAGAAGGAGGGGAGAGTTCATTATCTAAAAGAAGAAATGTTTTAAGAAAACTTTTTAAGAAAAAGAGACATGCTCCACAAAAAGCAGATTCCTCCCCACCCATTTGCAAACATTCCCAGTTGATTAAAATAACTTTTTGTCTTTACTTTTGCTTTTTTATGATGTCCTGTCTCGGAAGACACTAGGTTCCTTGCTTAGCCTAGTGACGATGTTACCAGCACTGGAAGTTAGAGCAACCCACTGGGGACAGTAACTTCTGCTATTTTTTACCTGGTGTTTAGAAATAACCCTGAGACCCAGGATGGTCGAAATTTTACAGCTTCTTTGGCCTCACTCCTGTGCTAGTCTTCTAATGGAGCTTGAGGTTTCACATACAAGTTTAGCATTAATCTTGCATTGTGGAAAAATTGTCTAGGAGGCTACTGAGAATCTCTTACATTGTTGAACAAGTCCATAATCTGACCCATAATGTTTGATGGTAATCTGAGTACAAGAGAGCTCAGGAATGTTACTTGGAGTTTCAAAATTTTTTCATTTTGAGTTCAACAAATACAGGCTCTGTCTTTAACACTCATTTTGTTCAAACTACTCAAGGTTAGACAATTTTTAATTTGGTATCAAAGTGATCTTTTCAGTGGAAATAACCAAGTGCTTAACATGTTCAAGTAGGCTCTAGCTTCCAGAGATAAAACTTTGTAAGCATTAAGAAAATAAAACTCCTAAGTCAGCTGTGGAGTATCCAAAGCATGTGTTACTGATATAAACATTATTTGCCACATTCCTCCGTTTCTGAATAAGACGACCAGCAAAGGGCAGAAATATCTTAAAAAGATATGTTGGAACAGATTGACTTTTTTTCCGGATGGAAGGGACGAGTGAATGGCCAGGTATGCAAAGCTACATTCCTGTGGCCAAGCGGAGGGGCGAATACAAAGACACCTTAGGGTCAAGAGCAGTTTTTGATTACTTTATAAGGCAAAAGCTTTTTAGATGCTCTTGTTATTAGAATGGGGGAAATAAATGAGTGTTGAAATGACTATAGGTCAGCTTCAGAAAGTTTCATCTGCTGTTTTTGAGATGGTAAAGTTAGCTGGAAGAATCTAGCAAGCCTGTATTTCAGTAGAAAGTATATATTTAGTTTTGAGGAACCTATTATTCACTTTGACTTACCAAAACTGTATAGTTACCTCAGCTCTGCAGTCAATAGCGAGATAAGGTGGACTCTGTGTTGTGCTAGGAAAGAAAACTGGCTTTCACAGACAGTTGGTGTGATCCTGAACATGACATGTCTGTGTTAATGTTGTCATAACCAAGTGAGTTGTTCTCAGTCACTTCTATAGAGGAGGCAATGAGAAAGATGGAGGTGTTGTCAAAGTACAAAATTATGAAGTTGACCATAAGCATCTGTGTGTTCTTTTTTTTCCCTGTTACATAAACTCCAACGATAGGAAAAGATGAGAATAGACTGAGATGGGGAAGGGAAGGAAGAAAGCAACTGCAAATATATTTCTAAAAAAAATTAACACACTGAAGACAGATAACTTGAGAAAACTCAATTTCAATTGATGTTGAAATCTTGATTTGTATTTTTTTCATAGCCATCAAGCAATTTCTTGGCTTTCCTTATTAGAAAGCTATAAAAGCCACTCAGTTTATGAATTGAGATGGGAAAAACCAAGAAAGAAAATAAAAAACATCACCCTCAAGTTGTCCTATTTTCTACATGTGACCTAGTGTAAATCCTCAAAGAATTCTAGTTTGAAATATAACATGGTAGAGAAATGAACAAAATTAAATACAAGAATTACCCAGTTCTAATGATGTGCCTTCAAGGGAAAATTGCTCAGCTTACACAACTCATTACCTTTTCTGTGTAACGGAAGAAATATTTACCTACCTCAAAAGAATTTATGAATTACATCCTGATTCTGATTTTATGGTCATATAAATGGTCATTTTACCAATAAACATTTTGGCTGGTAGGAGAACAGAGGAAAAAAAAAAATTTTTCAAAATAGAGATTTTTGCAGCTGCAAAGCAGCAAGCATTTGTATTTCCTTAATATTTGACACCACATAAAATTATAAGTAGATGCCCATCTCTCCAGATTCACGAGCCACTGTTAACAATAGTGATACAAATAAAAGCTGTTGCGTCCTGTTTTGTGTCATGTTTAGAATTGGTGGATTGGACTGTTAACTCCATCTGAAAATTTAAAAAATATATAACCTTAGTGTAGCAATATTGCTTTTGCACTACCTTGACAATACTGCCTGGACTTGAAACAGAATTTGCTTAGAAATGCAATTCATCAAAACAGAAGTTTGTGTCTAAAGAACCAGAAGAAATCATGTGCTGGGTTTCTGACTTCCTTATCCTCTGGAAGCGAGTAGCAAAACTCCTGCTGACTTGGAGGGTGGCTTCAAACATCTGTCCGTGTTTTGTAAATTAGAAAAAAAATAGAATTCAACACATCCTCAATCCTTAGGAGTCTAAACTAATAGGTCCTTGTCAATTTGCTACTTCCTCTTTTCTCTGCAAACTTTTTTCCTTCTGGTTCTTTGAAGGCCGTGCTTGCTTTGCTTTGCCTTTCCTTCAGATGTTTAGGATGGCAAAAAAGACAGACAGCCCCCCTGTGCCTGGAGGAGATAGTTGTGCATCTTGAAATAGTTAACTTCAGATATATATAATAGTCACTGCTCTTCCTCAAAGACTACTTTTGCTGTGGTACAACTCCTTTCTGTCCAATGTCGTGGCATATTCCCTCTTCATGAAAATGTTAAGATTTGAAATTTAAAATGCTTCATTGCTCCAGACTTCCTGTCACTGGCAAAGGAGGGAAGACAGTGTCAGTAACCTTGGTGCTTTTTTCAATCAGGTTTTTTCAGCAAATCCAAACAAAATCACATAGGTCTCAGTATAAAAATCTTTACAGGATTTTTCGATTCCCTCTCAAATCAGTCCCAGTGCTAAAAGAAATTATTAGATTGCTTTGCACATTATAAATTATTATGAAGGATATTTGCAAAAGTTCTGAACTTCTGATACATTTAGGAGCCCGAGTCATTGCCGTAGTTCCCTTCCCTGATTTTGCTCCCTGATACATAATGTGGTGCTACCAGACTGTACTGTGCCAGCAGTTCTGGTACAGGATGGATCCAGGCAGCTGTGCCTTGACATCAAGGAGGCCAGGAGTCTGCCTGAAAATTTTCTTAATCAGCAATTCCAAAACACAGATGAACACAACAGAATCCCTTTCTCACATAAGCAGTCCAAATGTAGCTAGATGGTTGCTTCACTTGTTGAATTCTTAATCTTCCACACTATTGCCCTTGATTAGAGATGCAAAAGCTTTAGTACCTTTGAAACAGCTGCAGCTTCTGTCATTACGTCAGAAGATAAAAATATTCTGCTCTTTCTGTCTAACTCTGTTCAGTTACAGTAAAATTAGTGCTGAAATTAGGGATTCTGGCTTTCGGGTTACTAAAAAAAATATCTGATAAAATAACATTAGCTATAAGTTTCCCAGAGTCAAAATAAACATACTTGAATGGCAGAAAGTGACACATTTCCTTTCAAAGCTTTTTCTGGAATTCACCTTCTGTTCACACTGTCTGCCGCACAGCATATACATCGCTTCCTGTTCATACTCTCTGTGGCTCACATGTGCATTGATAAAAGTAGTAGCTTAAACAGCTTTTTATTTGTGTGCTTAACTCCATGTAGGACCATATGTACCAAATCCTAAAAGAAGTAATGGCAAAGTTTGTATACATTTTCCTCTTGCCTTTGTCTGTCTTGTAAAACAGCTTATTTTTGCTCGGGTTTAGGTAACTACCATTTAAATCACCATGTAAAAATTAATTTTCTAAAAACTTAAGAAGTACTAACCACTTGTAGAGACAGACACTAAGGATTCTCTAATCATACCACAAGTTAAAAAGAAATATCTCTCCTGGAGCTGAAAATAATTCATTTTATGTTATATGCCTGGGAAGAGTACGGCCTCTCTTTTTAGAGGAAAAGTGTTGGAGTTTATTCTAAATGTTACAAATTCAAGGATAGAAAATACAATTAAAAATGACATTTTGATCATAATCCCCCTTTCAGATATGGTATGTAAAAGAAAAGGTATATTTAGTAATGGATCATTTCACAGAAAGGCTTAAAATGTCAGTGCTAACCATATTTTCTATCTGAGCTCTGTGTGCATAGATAAACACTTGTTCCATTTGCCACCTACACACTGATAAAGCTTTAAGCCCCCTTCTCCAGGTGAAATGATAACCCAGTGGTTAGACTGAAATTTGAATTTGATGAGCAGCTTTGCCATGGACCTATATCTGGTGACCTGCCACAAATCCTTTATCGCCATATGCAAACAAAAAGCAGTAAATGCTGCAATGTTCAGGTCTTTTCTGGTGGTGTCGGCCTTGTGCAGACTTACTAGGTCTATCTGGGCTTGTGGGACACCTGATCTAAAGAGACCCACCTTGAAACATGGGAACATTCAGTCTAGGGAATCAGTCGAGCTCAATTCTGAAGTAAAATACACAAAATGACTTGCACAGGATCCTCAGTACCAACTGCTTGATCTGCCTTTATTCCAGTGCACTTACTAGTGTGATTGACTCCTGGCTATGTTTCAGCACCTTGTTTCCCTGACCTGTACAATGCCGTCTGCTTGCTAGACCAATCCTGAGATTTCACCTGGAATGGGATATCTAGGTCTCTTTCTGGACAAAATTAGCAGATATATAGGGTTTGAACAAAGACCGTTCCACTGGGTAGGAGGGTCCACTGGTATTGCTCCTCCAACCAGCCTGGTCATCCACTGCCATTCCAGAAAGCATCCTATCAGCACATGACCTACTGCAATAGCATAGAGAAATTAATGCTTAGAGAACCTTTAAAAGGTTTTTAAGATGACTGAACCCAAAAATGGGACCACAAGGGACCTGGAAGAGAGATGGGATCTTTGTACCAAAGTTTCTCAAGCTATGCCACATGAGATAGGAGAGTTCATGACTGTGGTGTTGATCACCTGCGGGATTGTGGAGTGGCTTCATCTAGAACGGTTTAAAAACAGCCTTGAAAATAAAAGCAATCTATACTAAGGTCCAAGGAGGAAACTGCCATGTCGAGCATGGGGACAGACAAGTATTATGCATGGCATGAACCATGTGCTAGAAACGCCTTTGACAGAGGCACAGTGGCGGTGTATGGGACAGCTGTGGAGCCAGGGTTTGCATGAAGTGGTGTGCAGTGTGGAATTGACTGGCTGGTGCTCGGTGTGGTTGGGCAAAAGCAGTGACAACATCAGCACTCTGGACCCCTTGGTCAAGGCAATGGGACCACCCATAGGTGGAAACCATAGAAAGGGGAAGCTTACATATTTCAGTGGTAGAATGAATCACTATCAAGTGTATTGTGAAGTGAATAGCTCAGAGGCAATTGGACATCATAAAAGTGAGATGTGTGTGCAAGTACTAGATACGAAGTGGACGCTCACTGGCCCTTGAGTTATCAAGGCAGGTGTTTAAATGTTCTGCTAAACAAGGATGGATTTAAACAAGAGCATAACGTCAGAGTCCCAAGTTTGTTACTCTTTTTCTCCTTGCTTTGGCCCTAACAATATCTGTTGCACTGCATCATCCTGCTAAACACATCAGAAGAGTCAAGACAACATTTCCTAAAAAAAGCTAGTTGCCATTTCATACTAATTTCCTGTCAGGAATGAAGCTAAACTGATTAGAATTTTTTTAAAGCAACATCAGCATTTGGCAAATAAGGATGCATAAAAATAATTTAATATACTATACATTTCGCTAGAGCAGGCTTGAATAGTTCCTGCACTAAATTACATATGTGGATCCCACTGTTTCATCTGAGATCATCTCAGCAGGGATGACTATGGAAATGCAAATTTACACAGTTGCTGAGTCTTTGCAGATTTTACATTGTGTGTCAATAATTCGCTTAAGGATCTTGGAATGGTTTGCTTTCTTTCTTAACGTTTAGCAGTTCAAACATTCTGCTCTCCAAATTAGATAAAATAATTTAAATAGTAATGGTCTTTTCAATATCTGCTCTGGGCCGCCTCTTGCTGCAGGAAGTTCCAGGTTTCCCTTTTTCTCCTTTGTGCAATGTATGAGTATGTCCATCACTTCATCTGAAATATGAAGGGGCCTTTGCACCAATGATCTTTCAAAACAAGACAAAATGTTCATTTTTCACATTTTTTTTTTTTTGACAAAACCAGAGTCAACACAGGTGACGATATTGCTGCTCACACAAAATCCTACAGTTATTCTGCCATCTATTGTTTTTACAAAGCTTCCTTCAAAGTCATTGCAAGCTATGCCGATATAATGACTGATGAAGCATTCTCTGTATGGAGGTGTTAGACATCTTGTTAAACTGACTGATAGAGTTGTTAAAAGATAGTCTAGTTTTTGCCTGTGAGAGCTGTTTTCACCTTGTCTCACACAGACTGTCACAGCCAGATCGACTCCAAGTCTATAACTTATCCAAAACTGGCAAACTCCTTATTGTATTAATCCTTGTACTAAAAAAGAAGCAGCAAATGACCAAGACTGGTCTGTTAAGAACTGGGGAAAAGAAAATTAAAGCTCCTAATAACATTGTCTTCTTTCTTCTATTATAAAAAATCAGATTTTCTGTAAGCATCAAAGGGAAGGGAACTTACTTTCCTATGAATTTCTTTGGTGATTGACTTCACAGCCTAAGATGCAAGGTCTTGCTCAAGCCTTGACAACAGTGGGGGGTCACTTAGAGGGGCTTTTGATGTCACGGACTTTCTGGTATCTAATAAACACTGCACCTTTTTCCCGCATGACTCTACCCAGCCTTCATGGAACTGCTAGGATTTAACATCTCTGAGACTTCTGTCATTCTGCCATGCTTGCTTGAGCGTATTATTGGGAACCGGATGGACAGAGAAGCGCAGCACTTAATAAGTCACATGAGAGTAGGTACCTTACTAACAAGGGTAGAAAACAGTGTTGCTTGTAGCTAGGCTAGTCAAACTCGCATTTCGGGACATACTTGATTTCCAGAGGATCGTTAACTTTATTCCAGTTTACTGTAAGACTCTGATATGTGCCTCTCAATCTGCCAAAATTCAATCGTAGAACAAGCTTAGGGTTGTTTTCAAAAACCCAGTAATTCTGAGAATGGGATTGTACTTGGAAAAATTCTCTTAATATGAACTGGTCTTTCTGTTACCTCTGCTGTTTTAACGCTCTTTCTGAGGGCCAAGCTTTTTGGCAGTCACAGTGAAAGGGACAGCACATTTGTGTGGCACTGGTGAAGGTCCTTTTAGCTTGAAAGTAGTGGTACTCCTTGAAATTAGATACTCGTGGGAAATGTGCTTGGAGGCCCAACTGACTGAAGCATGCTGCTCTGGGCTCCATTAGCTATGGCCTGTTTTGTCATAGGTCAAAGAACAAGAGGAAGTCTAGTACGATGGAATTTCTAGACATCCCAAGAATAGAATGGGTTGGATGTTCTCCAGTTGAACCACTTTTTTTTTTTTTGTCATAAAATGATGACTTATCACATCTGGAATGATTTGTGGAACTCTGTCAGTTTTAGCAAACTGACAGCAAACCATAAAGCGATTTTCATCATTTCACGCTTGTTTGCCTGGCAGGAGGTTGTAGACCCCAGCAACAGTCACTTCTTCAGCACCATTGGATTTCTATGGGGTTTTATAGCTGTCAGGAACTCTCACAGGCATTTGGAGGCCAGAAGCCCAAAGAGCCTTTCGTCCATTTGGATTTTGGCCCACTGTTGTGCAGCTGAAAGCTCAGGCTGGGACCCTTCTCAAGGCTTTCATGTAGACACTGTTGACATTTTCCAGATATAAACTGCTTTTTTTTTTTCTGAAAAAATAGCTATTTATATCCATACACAAGTAATTTACAGAGACTTTGAGTGGAAAAAGACTCAGCACATTTATTTCTTGAATTGACCAAATTTTAAATTTTACAAACCAAAAACCACCACAAATTCTCAAACTCCAACATTTCATTCTGCCCAGCACAGTCTTCTTTCCATATTTGAGAGAAAGAAAGTTTGAGACAAAGTTTTCTGGTTTTTAATGGTGGCTTGTGTAGAAAGCAGGACTTAAATAAGCTAAATAAAAAGCCTGCAATGTGTAAAAACTTTACTTTGGACATCTTTGCCAGTGAGGCAGAATGCTGATTCACACAATCCCAGTCTGCTCCCTCACCCATGGACTCTTGGGGCTCTGCAGTTTCTGACTCCCTGTTGTTAACACAAGAGCTGGGCGTTAAGCAAGAGTCTGTCACGGTCTCCAGTTTGCAGTTTGTTTCTTCAATATTTTTGAAAAATCAGTCATTGTAGTTATTTGGAAACAAAGTATTTGGGAACTTTTCGCTTACATGGGAAACTTGAATTTTTTTTCTTTTTTTTTTTTTTTTCAATGATCAGGAATATCCTTGCTAGAGGCCACAGCATTGCAGCCTTAGGAACAATGGGAGCTAGACAGAATAGCTGGAGGCAATGTGAAGTGTCCGTTTTCTGTGATGTCATTTTATTTTTATTCGGGAACAGTAGAGCGTTAATGCCTCAGCAGCTAAAGTCACAATAAGTTCCAGCTATATTGAATGTAGGGATGCAAACCTGCCTGCAAATCATAAGAGGTGTGAGTTTTGGATGCAGTCATCTGTACTGCCAAACCTTGCCCACATGTGCTGTTCTCACATTGGGATTTTTCAACTGTTACTTCTATTAAGAAATAGCATCGCTCTCAGAAATTGCGGGAAAAAATTTTGGGAAAAAGCAGAGCATTTTTGAAATCTCATCTCTGACACCCCCTCCCCATCATCTTATTGTCACCTTTTCCTTCAATAAATAACTTGGAATAATTACAGCTTTTTAACAAATCTGAAATTATCTGTTTATCAGTGAACGATGCTTTAGCTCTTCAATAGTACAGGTTAGCAGGGGGCTGTTGATTAGCTGATAACCCACCATTTCTTTCCTTTCTTGATCTTGGGAAATGATCCTTGTGAGATTAAAATGACATCAAATATACTGTTTTCTAAACAATGACCTTTTGGTTCCATGGAAGGAGAGCTGCCTCTGTCCCTGTGCTGCCAAAGCTTTTCCTCTACACTTTCAAATCAGTATGAGTAATTTTTGCAGAGAGCTGAATATCTGGCTGCTAGTGAGGCTGCAGGTGTCGGGTGTTATTCCCAAAGTCCTCTTCACATTCTGCACTTGCTGTTCTGTTCCCCCAACACTTCTCCTGCCTTTTTGCTTTCTAGATTGAAACCTGCATTCAATTCTTGCTAGGCCTTTGTTGCAGGGAAGCATTGATCCTGGTCTTGTTTGGTAGCCTCTGACACCAAAGGTGTCTGCATGTTCTCTTTGAAGCAACTACAAGCTTGAAGGGAGAGACAGTAGTTTGCATTAGACCAGCTGAAACGCTTGGAGAACACAGACAAGTCTTCACGCATGCAAACCTTTCTTCTGGTCTGAGGGAGAAGCAGCAGGCAGGCTCACGCTAACTAATAATGCTTAGCCATCATGGCTACAAAACCGCCACTGCTATTGTATTGTAATGTTTTATGTAAAAATGCTAGAGATACAAAAATAGAAAGCTTTTTTCTTTCTAAACGAAAGTACCCCTTTTCTAAAAGGGGTACTTTAAATTTTTAGTATTCTGCATGGGAAACAGTTCCTCAAACTGAAATAATTTTGTTTGGCATTTTTCCTATATTTGTACTTGCACAAATCTGATTCCAGAGTGAATATGATCACTTAACAGGGTCGCAAAAGCATTTAACAGCAGGCATCTTTAAGATTGTCACCTTCTCTTTCTCCTTGTTTCATTGACTAGGCCATACTCCCTCAGCCCAACAGAGCTTCATTTTCCTTCCAGCCTGAAGTCTGGTTCTCTGGTGTCTATTCATACCCATAATAATGCCTTTATATTTGCAAAATATTAGGACTAAGCATGAGACTTTTCACTTTGTAAATAAGAACAAAATCTATTAGGCAAGCAAGGAAGCAAGAATTTATGATTTAAATTCACAGATGGGAAACAGTGGGTATAAAAAGCTGCTTGAAACTACCGTGCATTAAAAGAAAAATTGAGTCTGCCATTTACTCACTGGAATTTACATTTTTTTCTCTCATGCAAGAAGTGGGATTCAATACATAGGTCATATTAATTACGTCTTAACTTCATCCATTTTATGGTTTGCCCCTTAATCTACGTGAATTACCTTAGGTCTGCCTAGAGACAGAGGAACAGAGGCAGGAAGCTCCTGAGTGTAATTCGACCCTCCTCTCTTAAGAGAGGATGAATAGTCCTGTGCAACTGTTTTGGATTGCCTTTCTTCAAGACAGCTGAAGTTAGGTGAGATGAGCCCCATTTCCCAAAGTGAAACTCTGGATTTTCTTGTCCCACCTTCCTATTAATTTATTTGTTTTTCTCAGAACCACTAAAGCAAAAAAAAGTGGATATAGAATCAGTTGGCAGGATCCCTGCAGGATGATGCCTCTCTTCTCGTCATATATATATTTATTTAAAAGGAAAAGAAAAAAAAAAGTTATATTGTACAATCTATAAGGAATTCTCTACATTTGGTAGAAATAAAATGCAAAGCATTTAGCCAGATACTGCAAAGGGCCCTGGAGGGGCAGTAATCAACATTTTATACAGCCAAAGCAGCATTCTAGGAAATGTGCTGTAAAGCAGAGCCAGACTCGGTGGCTATCTGGTGCCGTCTCTGTGGTAACTTTGATAAAGGGGGGTAAGTAGGGATCGTTTTTTCCACAGGAGGTTTGAATAGTTTAATCCTGGGGATCCTAGTGGTAAAAGCAATACGGCTGGAGCAATTTATATTTGATTTAAAGCCTAAAAGACTGTGAGTGTTCTCCACGCTGACAGAACCAGTGGGGTACAGGGAGGCTTGTATTTCGCAGAATCAGCCTCTTATTTACAATTCTAGTTTATAAAGAAAATGATATGAGATAAACTTCCTTTTCAAGGCTAGAGAAATACAACCAGAACAGGCCACTTTGAGAGGGGTCTTTAAATGCCCAGAAATATTTACCATGGTGTGGCCTGATCCTAAAGTGAGCAGGGGAACAGTGGCTCCTCAGACTGTATGGAGACACCCCCCCCCATATAGAGTCCCTATATGGGGTGCTCTGTCCAATGCAGATCACATAGCTACCTAGCCACAAGTCTCTGCAACCTTTAGTGGAGAAAAATGCAGTCTTGCAGATCCCTTCAAACAACCCTTTCCTTCAGCGTTTATGAGAACTGGGAGTGACTCATTTCAGTACTGACAGTAGAGTCTACTCTGCATCACATAGGCATCTAACCAATTTCTAGGAGCCTCAAAGCCCACAGAAGTAATTTCTGGGTAAACCTTAATCTGGGTATTTTGAAACAGAAGTTTTTCCCCAAAATAGGGATGCCATTTCTCATTGGTTATTCTAGTCTACGTTTGTATTTCTCTTTGCCTTTGAAAAGGCTGTAACTGCAATAATTAAATTGATGCTTTTAAGAATAAATTTACCTGGAGTCACTTCTACAAGTTTGAAGTCATCAGTCTTTGTCCTTTGCTTTATATTTGGCCAGGAATCCACTTCTTACATTCATCTCCACTCTAACCAAAAAGAAAACTGTCATACAAAACTACTATGCAGCTCAATAGAGTGATTGGGCCATTTATCAGTCTGGGGCAAATTTCATCTTCAGTGATTACCTCATGCCGCTCTACTCATTCTAATGGATTTGGTGTGAAAAGAGATGGAGCTGATAGAAGCTCAACCTGTGTTTTCAAGCCAAGGCTACAGGCAACAAATCCAGAGCACATTGATTTAATGTATACTGATAAAGCTAATGTCTTGGCAGAAAAAATCAGTAGTGTGCTGAAGTGAGCAAGACTAGAAGGCTAGTGTGTGCATGGTTCAGTACAATTACACTTTATACTGTCAAAGTATGATTAGTAGGAATAAGAAATCTGAATTCTGGTAAATAAATACTAATTTTGTTACACCAAGTAGTTATGCAGCAACAGAAATGGAAGAAAAATGTTATCAGCTGATGTGCTCAGTACTTGTCTTGTTAAATTTCAAGTGCTCTTATCCCATGGAACATGCAAATAAATCTAGTTGCAAGCATCTGAGTATTCACATGGAATTATTAACTGCAATGCATTTTCTTCAAACTGATAATCAAGTCTAAACTTGCAGCCTCTTTACTCTCTGACACTTTGCACCTAAGGTTGTGCATGCCTCTGTCTGCAAAGGTGTTTAAGGACTTCCAGAAAGCCAACCAGTGAATACAGGTAGTGAATATGCTCCTAATTCTGGGCCTTACTTAAATCCCTGAATTTGGATGGCAATAAAGCCGACCATAGTCATTTCAGAAGGATATCAAAAGCCAATTACAGGTAGTCAAGAGACAAATCTGAAGGTGCCCAAAATAGATGTGGAAAGCACAATGAGATATCATCAGTGTATGTGACGTGCTCTTGAAATTTTTCATCCAGAAACATGCTCTGTTTCTGAAGAGGGGAATAGTGCTGCGAACGAAGACTGCAAAGCTACATGGCTGAAAGAAGCAGTTAAGCTGCTGTGTGGCCTGTAAGGCATTTGGGAAAGAATGAAATGGGAAGGCACCACTCAGGGATGCCTTAGTGTTAAGTCTGCAGTTTTACGATTGCAAAAGGAAGGAAAATAGACTCTGCAAATCTCTTTGTTATTACGGGAACGTATGTAAGAGGAGGTCATTTTTCTGGAAGCTGGCCATTTGGAAGTTATTCTGATCCGTGTCTTCTCATTTGAACTTTACTTCCTGAAATGCATTAAGTTGGTTTCCTAAACAAAAAGTGGATTAAAAGCTCCAAAAAGCTGATGTCACTTAATTCTTTTCACTGGTAGATCTGTTGTTACATAATCATCACAGAAACATAGAAAAAATTAATTGGGAAGGGACCCTTGGAAGTCAACTTATTAAACTATTGCTCAAAAAAAGGCTAATGAAAAAGTTCAGAACGTCTAACTTCAAAATCTTTGCTGGCGGTAGCATAAACCGTGTTCTTTGATTGCAGTCACTGTGGTTAGTGTGGAGGCTGGGGAAAGAGAGAGATTTTAAACCACCTCTTTGATTTTCATGTATTTTTGTGCTCTTAGGTCTGCCTGGCTCCCACTGTAAATTGAGACCTCTCTAAAGTATGTTTTGTTAATGGGCCGTGAGAAAGAAAATACAGTTTTAGCATTCCCTGCTCTGCCTGTGTCTTTTGTTCCCATTTTAGAGGAGTGCCATTACAGTGGGAGCTGAGAGAAGAGCTGGAAAAGGGTCATTCCCACAACCTGTGCTGATGGGGGAGGCTCCCTCGCCTGGTCCCACAGTACCTTTCATGCTGAAAGATCAAATGTAAACCTTTCTTACGTCTTTTGCTGTACTCAGAGAAATAGTACAGGGACCCATACATTTATGTTTCAAATACCCACGTTTGCTAATACACAAGGCCCAGCTGCATACAAACCTCTGTTATCTGAAGGGAGCGGGAATCCATCCACAACTGCTGGATTTCAAATTGGCACTTTACGCGTCTCTCAGAAAACCAATAAGAGATATGTAAAGAAATGAGATAGATTTTCCGGTTCAGATTTTCCCTGTAATTAGAAATATTTCAAGACCTCTTTTTCTATTTCGGTAATCTAAAATGGAAAAACTCATCATAAGCAAAAGGCAAGCAATTTTCAATCTACATGTGAGACATCATTTATCATTAGGAGCTATAAGAGCATGACCATTAATTTTTTTCCCAGGTCTTTCATATCTTGTATTTTTTAACTCACTTTTGTATTAGGTTTTTGAATGATAAAGTGTTCAATTCACTGCTTAGGGATTGTTCTCAAACTCTTTAATATAAACCACATCCATACAATATTGAAGGATCTGTCTTAAATTAAATCTACAGAAGAAGGGATATTCAAAGTTCTCTGTTTTTATGAGTGTATCATTCATCTTCATCTGTCATGTCAGTGTCTCTTTGTACTGTAAGGCTCTGCGCTTGTCTTGTCCATTCTAAATTGCTTAAATATCCTTGAAAACTAGAAAAAAAGTCAGAATCAGTGAGCATTTTGTCATCAACTTCACAGAGCCTAGCAGTCAGCTTTTAATGCAAGGAGTGCTACGTACATGGAAGTCCCTGCTCAGTCACTGAAGAAAATTAAATATCAGGTGTGAGAGGCAATGGAAATTGTGCCCACCTTAGTTATGCAAGTGTTAATCAAAATTAAGCTCCATGGATTTTAAATGGAGTTGCAGCAAGGTCGATCAGCTCCCAGACAAGAACCAAGTTCATTAAGTGCTAAGAGAGTGACTTCCACCAATTTTCCAGACATCACATTTTCCCGTATCATTGCAGGGTGAATGGGAAGCTATAAGCAGCAGCAAATAACAGAAGAGGATATGATAAAGTAGGAAGGGGGGGGAGGTTAACTGTAACCTTCCTGTAAGTTGTTTTCCTGCTACGCGTTGCTTTCCCCTGCAGTTGGTTTGCCAGCCCACAGAATGTCACGCTGTTGCAAGACACACTGTTTTAGCACATCTGTCAATTCTCCAACCAACATTTCCTTAATGCACTGTACACACGCTACCTGCCTTCCACGTACCAGCTAAGACGGTGCGTGTGTATGCATATGATCCTGAAATGTTATTCATGGAGACTTTCAGTGGTTTGGCACCTTTGGAAACACAGAAAATCATCTTATATCTATGCACCAAATTGCCTAGGAATTTGCTTCTGAAAACAATTTTGGTACCAGAGTTTCAGTTCTAAATTTGGCCGTGATCAAAAGTAGGCTTGTTACGGTGTCTGCCACTTAGAGTAGCTGCACAGCATATATGCTTTAGAGAACATTTACATGCTTTTGATGCAGTTTAGAAACAGTTTGTCAGAACAAAATATAACCCAGTGTAACTCATCACTAGCAACCTGAATAGTTTTTAGACCTTAAATAATTCTTCCCTTTTTTAAAGTGCAAAGACTTGACTCAATTCATTATGCTTTCTCGCTATCAAGCATAGGTCATACCACTTCAGCTCACAGTTATAAGAACATGCATAGATACATGTCAACAGCATACTTAAATTTATGTCTCTTATGAGCCCATTTAAATGACTTTACTACTATTTATTACAGGGACCGTGCTTATTAAGACATTTTATCAAGAGTTTTGATTTTTTAGTTAAATCAAATAAAAATATATAATTTTCTCACTTATTTGTGCTACAGTAATTCCATTCCTTTTATTGTTTCTGCAGCCAGTGTAATTCAGAGGACAATCTGACTTCTGGTATTTATGTTCCTAATGAAGTTAATATGAAATTTCATTTCCATTTCCCTTATTCCCAGGTGAGCTGTCATGAGAAAATAAGTTCGGGGCAATACTGTTAGGTCATGGCATATCTAAGAAACCCAAAAGCTTGGATTCCAAATGGAAAAAAATCAGTAACCAGAGGTCATTTTTGTTTATTATTCCCTACTATGTCCCCATCCTCACACTGTCCTGCATTTGGGCATATGTGGGTTTTTAACAGTCTGATCTGGACACCTGCAGCTCCTCTTTCTGTTAACAGCTTTCAAGACTCCAAACCTCCATCCAGCAGGGAGAAATGTCCTATTGCAGAGCTTTGTCCTTGCTGCCCAGCTGGGGAAAGCTCTGCTTGGCTTTACCATCTGCCTCCCGCCCAGGCGCTTCTAGGAACACTGTGGAGTGGGATGACTAACGGGTGAAATGCTCTTCTGGGAAGAGTTAGCACGAAATACAAGGAAACTGAAAAGAATGAACTCACTGTGTGGTTGGGACTCTGTGTGTGTGTGTGCACGCGCGCGCCCATGAAATTCCAACCAAATGTCTTACAGAACTAAGACTGGCTTGTGGAGAGACCTCCTGTGTTAAGATTGTAAACTGATCATGTTCTGCAAACAGAAAGAGATGAAAAATGAGTGCTGGGGACACTGCAGATTCTTAGTCACCTGGGAACTTGGGCACGTGTGAAGCTTCCGACACATAAGCAGACGCGTTGAAGTCGGTGCCCGTGATTAAGCCTCTTGCTGAATCAGGACCTGGTTGTGAATTACTGGCTTAGCTCTAATTCTTGACGCATGGGACTGCTTTTAAATCTAAATTCATTCATTAATGTTTATAAGGCACACCGAGATCTTCCAACTTGTATGGCACTATTGAAATGTTAAGTGTCGTTATAACTCATGCTTGCAAAAGCAGCTGAAGATGGATTTACTTTATGTGGCAGGCAGTAATGGCTCACTTGGAACAGTTACACATTCTGTTGGGTAAATAGCAGGAGTGTTATAAATTGTAGCAGTGATATGTTTACATAATAGACGGTAACCACTCCAGAGGAGCCATAACAGTCAGCTTAATAATATGCATTTTGAAAATGATGTAAATATATGTATATGTGAGGAAGCAAAATGGCTGTAGGAAATAGAGAACTGACAGTTCCTGGTAAATACTGCATGTTTTCAATGCTGTATTTTAGTGTTTCTATGCAAACATGTCCATCCGGTGGCTTAACATGATAGCTGAGCAGAAAAAGGGTTGTACTCCAGGGGCTGTCACTAATGTATACACCAGTGCTATTAAATGCACTATAGATGGGCTATACAGTGGGCTGCTGAGTTTGCATGTCAGGCAGTGCTGCTAAAAGCTTTCAGGCGTGTTAGTTACCCAGGACAACTGCCTCCATCTTCTCATCCCTCTTTTGGCTGTGTACCTTCACTTAAGCTTCCTCCCACCCTTTAAAAAATGTGACTACTTCCGTTTCTGCCAAGCACATTGCCTGTCCTCCATCTGCCCAGTGCCTCAGGAAAAAAAGTCCTTCCAGCTTTGTTCTCTGGCTCTGTAGCGTTTACCTGGCTGCTTCTACCTTATTGTGCCTTAATTTTTAGTATTCCGGGTAGTGGAGTTCTGGTAAGGAATGCTCCTATGTGGAACTGTATGAAACTATATGTTCCATATACCACACTGTTAATGGTTGTACTCCCTACGTGTGAGGGGAAATAATGCGGTAGCATTAACTGTAAGAGTGAAACCAAAGTCTTGACTGGAGCTATTCTGCGGGTGTTTGTGAAACATTTTTTCAGCAAAAGCAAAAATGCATTTTTGACCAAAGGAATTTTTTTCGTGGGAAAAGCGTGTTTTGTTCAAAATCATTCATTGTGGAAAGGAAAAAGGAGGGGGGCATACAAAAAAGGCATCACTTTACTTTCCTAAAAAAAAAAAAGATTAGGAGAAAAATCATAATAAACCTTTTTTCAAAATATCCTGTCAAAAATGGTCATATCTATCTGCTTTATTCCATTGGTGTACCTTCCGTTACATGGTTCATATAAGAGCTTTCCCCATAATTCTTGTAGCATTTTGAGAAAAATATCTAGATGGTATCACTCTCTTTCATTTCCTCGTCTGCTAAAAAAAAAAATTGCTCAAATAACTTTTTAAGTATTAAAAATAAGCTAAGAACAGTTTAAAACTTATTTTTAGCATTGAAACTATTTTTAGTACCCTAAAATAACAAGCCTAAAGATAGGAAAATTTGTCAACAAGGAGCTCTGTTAACCCCTGCGCTGTGCTGGCTGCATGACCGACCATGAGAAGTGTATTCTTACAACTTCTGTAGAGTAAGAATCATACTGCTCTTTCCATATTTATCTGGGTTTGGTTTCTCTCTACATCTGTGCAATTTGGGCCCCCACAACAGAAAGGGGAGCAAGTCACATGGGAGTCTAGAAATCAAGCTGCCTTTTCAAATCTGAGTGGCACCCTGCAGGGACGCAGCCTCCTTGCCCCAACTGGCACTGAGAATGCAACTCCCCCCCTTGGGTCATCTGAGGTGACATATGACGAGGGGGAAGTCTGGTGGAGCTGGAGAAAGGAGCTTTGGAGGTGAAGTCCATGAACAAACTGTGATCAGTTTGTCAATTACGGTTAGCACTAAAAAATTGGAAAATTTTCTTGGGGGCTGGAACTGGGGAGTGCTTCACTCCCCCAAAGCACTTGTACGTCCAGTTTATTCAACAGGTACCTCCCTGCGCCAGAGACTGAACCTGGACTGCAGCTTTGCAGCTTAGCCCCAGCACATGTTCCTTGCCCCCTCCCCTCTACTGTCAGAGTCTCCAGTCTCTTCCTCTACGTCTATAGCAGGAAGCTGAGCAAAAGTCAGGGACAGAAAGGCCTGGGCATGAGTCCTGCATCAAAGCTGAGAGAGAGGAGCAGCTTCGGAGATGATACAGCTTTTCATGTTCTTAATAAGGATTGCTTAGACTTAGAAGAAAACCTTCTGTACAGTTTTGATTTATTTTTTTTTTACCTTATCGGCCTTCAGTAGTGCGTGGGAGCTAAATAGATTTCTACTATTACCTATTTCAGATGCCTGATTTAAAATCTGTTGTAATACTTTGATCTGAATTTATCTGTGATTTTATAAAGATTTTGCTTCCTTGAAGAGTCTCTCCCCAAACTACAAGTAGTATCCCAGTGTTAGAGCACATGGCAGATCTAGAGGTTTACAGTCAATTAGATGAAACCTAGAGGAGGAGGGGAGTTTGGCTTTTGTTCTTATCTGTGTATGCAGCAACTGGGTTAGGATGAGGACATGCTCAAAAGATTGATTTTCTTTTCCTGTAAATACAATGGAGGGATGAGTCTTTTCAACTACAGAAAAACCACACCCTGCCATAACAGGATGCCCACCCTGTCTCTGCTCAATCCTTTTGATAAAAGCCCTATGTCGTGGGCAATACAGATTAGTTTTAGATGAAGGAAGCAAACTGGAGAGGTAAGGATGGAAGAGTCTCTGGTTTACAATGTTGTCCAATCTAGTTATCTAGGAAAACATCTAGGGACTGCACCTCGTCTTACCCCAGCAGTTGCTAAGAGTTCTGTTTCTCATCAATGTTCAGTCCAGCTATGGGACTGGGACAGTTTCACTTTTCATATGAAATTGTCTTACCTCTTCCCAGGCACATGATTTTAACTGAAACATGGTATTTACAGTATATCCTTTTCTCGTTTATTTTGCGACATCAACTGTCATTAAAAAAAGAGAGAATTACAGGAAATATTAGGGGAAAAGGCAAAAGTACAAGAGTTTCCATTAGCAAGACACTGGGAACGTGAGAGACACACAGACCAAAAAGGAAAAACGAAATTACCAAGCAAACCTAGCTGACATGGGTTGACATTATTCTTCCTAAAATCAAAATGTCATGGCAGCAGCAAGGAGTGAGATGTAGAGCGTGATATTTTAACTGGGCTGATTCGTGGTAGACTCAAAAGAGCTGCAGAGACAACCCCAGTGACAAGTAAATTTTAATCAAGTTGCAGATCTTTCTCTTTACCTCTTTGTCCTAAAGAGCTATCATTAGCCCAAAAAGTGACTTTTGCTTTCTTTTTCTTATTCAAGTAGTAAGAGAAACTGGATGGGAGAACTGACTTAATCTATAAAGTAGGCCGTATTCATAAAATTTGGATTTTGGACAACATATTTGGGAGTGTTAATTGGGGGGTAAACTATTAGGGTTTTTTCCTGCAAGCCCTTTAAAGTCCAACACAGTAAGTTGCTCTGAAGAACTCCACTCGGGAGTGGGATTGACTTATGCACATTATATTCATCTGAATAACAAAATAAACTATTTCTCTCTCCTCTCTTTCTAATATCCATTTCGTGATGATGGCTTGATTGTAGCCCATATTTTGTTTGTTGCATTTTTGGTTGAGAGTTTCAAAATGCTTAGGCAAGTCTGTTACCTTTTGCAACTGAAATGCAGGGTTAGCTGGGAATTGTAACTACTTTTTATTAGCTTCAAAAATCTGGACTTTTATTTTTCCATCTGTTACTAATTTTTTTAACAGATTTCATTTTTTGAGGAGTGAAAAAGACAAACAGATTTTATTAGGTTTTTTCACCTGCAGAACCTGATTAAAAAACATCTTTCTGCACAGAATACACCCAGCCTGTGACACTGTGGGTGGGGAACTCTTCCGGATCTCCATGTAACAGGAGATCGATTTAGTACATAACTCACATTTTAGTATCTAGCATATTTTTCATTCCAAGCTGTTGCATTTTCTAATAATTTTGATGACAGCATTTGTCATCAAAAGAAATATGTGCAGTGCATATGTATACATATGCGTACATGCATGTACATGCATGTAATTCTAATATGTGAGATCATGGTGCTTTATGGAGATACTGGAGTATATAGGCTGTCTGAAGCTACTGATGTCTGTGTTGTAAAATTCAAAAAGAAAGTAAGTTAGCTATTGTGACACCAAGAGAGAGTTGGCAGGTGAATAACTAATTATTTCCTTGCAAGCCAGCCTGTACAAGGGCATAGGGCTGGTGTGCTCTGGGGCCAAGTAGGACCCTGTGGGTAGTGCTGCTTAGTTCCTAAGGCATCTCTACCTCTCATTCTCTTTCCTTATTTCTATGTTGAGTAAGACAGTTTCAAGTTTGAATATTTTGTCTTCTTTCTTTCAATTTTTAGAGGCATTTAAATAAGTCCCATTTGAAGCTCTTTGGCTCTTTGGCAGGAATTGTTCCTTAGAGGAAGGCAGCCAGTAAAATACCCTAGAAACAAAAGAAGAAAATGAGAAAAACAGCCCCTATGGGAATGATTTACAGGCAATCTCAGTGAGATTAGCAAATGGAATAAAAGCCAAGTCTACAAAAGGAGGCAATGCAGATACTGATCTCTCTGCAAGAGATAATGTCCCAGAATTTGGGTTCAGCTCAACTGAGCAGCAACAAACAAACAAACAAAAACCAGCAAAGCTGACAATAGTTGGGATCATAAAAAAACTTAAAACCATTCTGAAAGCCATATCAATACAAAGCCAGCAGGGGAAACAACAAAATTTTTGAGTAAGCTACAGTCTATATCAAATCATAAGAAAATTGCACCCCTCCAATATCTATGATCATGGATAGAGATTATATTACAAGATCTCCTTAGCAATGAATGACCATATCTTGGTATTTTTCGAAGCACCTTACATGCTGGGTCTTAGAGTTTTTTTCAGCTATTTCTAGTAGTCTATGCCTCTCTTTGCTCTCCATTCTCATCCCTTCCCAAGAAACTTGGCCCTGAAATCCACACACTACGGTCTGCTCTGGGAAAACTTTTTTTGTTGGTGGTTTGTTTGGGTTGGCGGGGTTTTTTTTTTTTCAAAAAAATACTGAAACTAAAATTTTTAAGGTTAGTGTATCACTTATGACAACATTTTAATTGGAAAGTGTTTTTCAGTTCCAGGAATTTGTGGTCCAAGTGCGAGAGTAACAAATTGTTTCAGTCTAGGCTTTAGTATCCCTGTGTGGAAGAAATCGTAAGATTCTCTGGATTTAAGACATGGTATCTGTTTTGGTTTCCTGATCCATTAAAAGAACCTGACAATGGATTCGGACTAACAAAAAACTTGCTCTAGGCCTCTTGGTGTAAACTGTGAACTCGAATGAATTTATACTAGCAAAACGCAGTCAAGCCATCCAAAGCAATATTTGGTGCAGCACCATGGTGGATGTTTCTGAGCTACCTTATTTTGTCCCAGCTCTGGGCCCCCTGCGCTGCACTCTGTTGTACAGCAGAGATATGACAGACTCAGGCTTTGAAGATTTTGCTGAGTTTCACATCAATTATGTTCCAGATCAGATTTCTTTTCACTGTAACAGTCACTGCCCTCTGATTACTGCTGGAACCCGCTCTTGAGTAGTTCTAATGTTTTGCCCAGTTCCTATTCATAATCATGTAGCCAAACTCCTTAGTTCAGTAAAAATAAATAAAAACAGATCCACGATTTACAATCAGCACATCCATTTTGTGTTTTAAGAAACAGATTATACACAGATTGTTCAGTGCCCCAAAGCACTATTCATGACAGAATAGTACCGAGGCATTTCCCATGCTCCAAGCTGGGATCTTTTAACTAGACTCGAGGGATTGTTATTCCCTGGTCTGCTTTTGTAGTTCAAGGACGTGGTGGAAAGAAGTCGAGCCTGAGAAACCCATGTGGCACCTTGCATTCGTTGACAGCTTTGAAAGCCTCACCTTCAAGGCCAAAACCCACACTGTCCTGGGGTCAGTCCTGGCCTCTCAGTTGAGATGTTGTCTGCGTGCTAAAGCTAGCTCACAGGGTTAGGACACAAGGCATGAAGGCACCCAAAATCCAGCTTGTTCTGCTTTGCTACTGGACATGTAGTGGGGGACCCAGTAGCGGTCACCTGAGGAGGGAGGATGGAGAAGCCAGTGCTTCGTCACTTCATCCCCAACCCACTGCACTCCAAGAGAGCTTGAGGAACAGGGCTTGGGAAAACTTGCTGTAGTGCAAGAAATTTGGTCTGTAGTTCTTCCCCAAGTCAGCAAGCATTACGTTCACTCCAGAAGAGGTTTAATAACTTTTTAAGGAAGAGAAAAAAAGATTTTATGCTGTGAATAAGAGGGTGCAGAAAAGGGGCAAAAAAAGAAGAAAGAAATGCATGAAAGTTAATTAAAATTTTTTTTGCTGCATGAAGCAGTTATGTAATATGCATCTAAAATATAACATTGCTAAGAAATCAAAGCATGGATTTCTTTTATATTCCGAATAAAACTCTTCACTACTGTATCCAGTAGCTGGAATCACTAAATAACTGTGAATCCATGTTGGAAGTGTTTTTGAGGTTATGTTAAAACAAAGGCAAAAGAATAAAAATCACTGAAATACTATGGTTTGGAAAGACTTTTCCTGGAAGAGTGATATACCTTTTAGGGTATTCATGATCCAGTGGGACGAGTATTTCTTCTACTGCATTGATAAATGACCTTTTTTTGCTGTTTCGGAGTCAAAGGGAGAGCCGCTTTCCAGAGTGAATGGAGCTGGGTGCATCACATGGTGTATGGCAAGCTCTGGAGTGCTTAGCAAATGAAGTCATCCAGACAGGATTAAACAGAGTTATGTCTCCGTAGGAGAGCCTTGTTTATGGAAAATGAGTTTGGGCTATTGGCTTAGCCTAAGCACATACTGTTCTTTTTTACCTAGGAACATACGGCTTTCTTCAATAAAGTAGTCCTGTCCCAGGCAGCAAATGTTCCTGGTTTTAGTTCATAGAGGTGGAGCTTGGGGGAAGGAGGCTGACCTATCTGTTCCTCTGATTTCCCAGAGCCTTGGCAAGCTCCTCAATATATACAGCAGTCTGTGCTGCTTTTTTTTTTTTTTTTTCTACTGAAATCCTACACTATTTGAGGTCCCCGTGTCTTTTCCACATGAAGCCGCCAAGAAACACATGAAGAATATATCAGCTGCAATTAGAAAATGGTGGTTTAAAATTTGTTGGTATTTTACAGCATAAATATTCCTATTCATATGCATCTAAAATGCATAAATGCACCAGCTGTGAGGTTTTTCCTTTACTTCAGCATATGAAAAATTCCGGGAGATCAGGAAATTTAGAGCACAAGAATGGTTTATTTTTATACCTATTTCCCTTGTCATTTCCTTTTCCCATTCCAGTCCCTCTGAGAAGAACTAATTAACTTGAGACATTTTCCACATTCATTAGTATATTCATTTAAAAAATGGCAGAATTGTTTCAAGACTGGTATTTTATGCCTAGTAAACTATGATAATGTTGCCTGTCAGAGTGCAGCAAACAGAGGAAGCGCTAAAGATGTAAAATCTGTGAATAAATAAAACTGTTAAATCTTGCATCTGCACCTGTATCAGAATGGAATAGATGTCATTACAAAACAGCAGGTTGCTAAATAAAATGTACTTTAGGAAAGCAGGTTAGTGGCCATAAATGGAAAGTTGATTGCCAATGCTGTTGGAGCTAGTTACTGGAGAAGAACCTGATTAGCACTTTTCAATAGAAGAACAAACTGTTATGACTTCAGCAAAACTCTTTATCTCTATCAGGCATGTAAGGAGTCACCAAAATGTCACCTACATGCCACAATTGGAGCCATAGCACAGGCAGGGAGACGGGAGTGCCCTGCCTGAATGCCATCCAGGGAGTCCTGCGCCCACAAGGCATCTGCTGCTGGTACTGCTGCAGGATCCCCTTCTTCCTCTCCCTCCTTCTGTCTCTCCTACTGTCATTTAAAGATGCCAAAACCACTCTGCCAAGAGTACATATAGTAACAAAGGACGGTGATGCGGAGGAGTACAGTACATATTGGGGACAAGACTAGTCCCATCACGTGTATGCTCTTCTCACTTGATTTGGCTGGCTGGGGATATTGCTCTAGGCCCAGAATGTTCCTTAGATGTTAGCTCAAGTTTGGGCATAATGTTTTGCTTCTTGGCCTCGGTAGAGGCTAGGTCAGTAGTAGTGTAGGAGAGAGTTATTTTGCTGTGTATGTATGGTTGGTTCCCTGCTGTTTATCACTGTATTTCTATGGGCTATATTATAAACCATTTTTTCACTATTATTATTTCTAATAAATTAGTGAAAAATACTAAAAGGTACTTTCCACTGCACTTTTTCTTTTTTAGTACTGAGAGGGCTGGCATTGGCTCAAACTGTCCAGCCAAAATTATGTGTAATATCCAGAAGTCCTCAGGTGGCGTAAGACCAAAGTAGATGTTTCTTACAGCCACTCATGTCTAATTCTTTACTATGGAGATATGAAGTCCAGTGCAGATTTCTCCTGTCCTTCAAAGATTTCTCAAATGATGTAGGGTGAACATCAGACCAATAGTGTACATTGGAGGAACTCAAAAAAATTTTTGGTTTAGGATTAGAAAAGGCTGTGCATCAGCAATATGACACACTTCCTCAAGCTACTCTTTGTATTTTTTCCTTCTTGCCATGCTGAGCAAGTTGTCACAGAGCTACCAGTTCTTGCTAGACTGGCAGAAACCCTGCTCTGCCCCGTTTACCCCAAAAGAGCTCTATAGTCTCTAGTTTATAATCTGCAAAAGGGCTTTGCATACAACTGCTTCTCTGTAGGTTTAGACATAGATAAGAGAACTTTAAATGCAAAATTTAGTATGAGAAACATAATAGCTGTTTGAGTTATTGATTGGCACAATAGGAATGGTGAGTTTCTGATCTTCATCACAAACAGCATTGAATACAGCCTCTACCTCTCTGTCATATTTGCTGAAGCACTTAGTATCAGTTCTCGTGTTGCCTAAATGACTTCATCACACATAGAAGACAAATTCAAGCCAAGTATCTCAAGCATCTTTCAGAGTTTGTAAACACAATATCTTATGATAGAAAGCATTTCAGGGTTAGGATGCTTCAAAAAATTTCATGTTTAAGAATGTTATGTATAGCACAGTTCACCTCAGAATTGTGTTTAGCTTTTTAAAAAAACATTTTCCCGATTTTAATCGGCTTAATTCTTCAGTCTCTTATATTTAAAAATAGAGGAAACAAGAATTAGACAATGGATAAAAGAGCTCATAACAACTAAAACAAAATTTCCTCCCATGAAGTCAGATATCTGAACCTTGCAGGAATATCAAAGTACTGCATATATTTTCTGTGCACTAAACTAAATATTTTAAAATACCATAGAGTCTTTTAAAAATAAATACCTTGCTTAAAGAATGATTCCTCCTAGAAATATTTTTAAGTAACACAATTGTGGTTTTGGTTTCCATATTGTTCCAAAGAAGAAAAGAAAATCTGATGAAGTAGAAGCCAGAAACAGAGCAAATGCTATAGTGTTCCTGTAGAAAAGGAAACAAACAAACAAAAAACCACTATGGGGGAAAAAGTATTGAGCTATCCAGGGTGAGACTGTAACGGCAGTGAAGAGAATGACGTACACTGCATTAGGAAAGGAAAAACAGATTTAAAGCTAAGTCAGTTCCACTCTGTAGAATAAAAAAAATAACCTAAACATAGACAGTCATTCTTTTGGCTTTACTTGTCCCTGCTACACATCTGTGGATTTCAATGGTTAATTAAGGATTTGGGAGGATTTTGCATTTTCATGGATCTGCTGCTTTCTTGGGGACATAGAGTCACTCCTTGACAGCATACGGTATGTGAAAGATGGATGCTTGTAAAAAGAAATGCCAAATGTCCTCAAGCAAAGCTTAGAGCTCTGCGTTTCAGTGTTGTCCATGGAGCTGGTTGTATAATACTCACCCTGCTCTAATCATTAGTGATATCTGTGCCTGTGCAACAAGGAAGATTAAGTGATAGAGCCATAACACCTTATATGGAGAAAAGATGTCTAATATTTGTGGATGTTCTCTAAATTGTCGAATAACAGCTGAGGCTCTCCTCTGATGGCACAGGCGCCTTTAAAGTGGAAAGATCAGCAATAAATTTTACCCAAAACAGTATTTGATTAGTGCAGGAATAGCTGCAGCTAAATTTTATGAGCCTTTTATCTCATGAATTATGACTTCGGGTTTGAATCAGGAACTACCGAAGTCAAGAAGAGTCTTTCCATTGACATTTGTGAAAAGCTGGATGTAGACAGACCTAGAAAGTCAGTAGTCTTTGGGCAAAACTCCTTTGGCTTCAGATGGAGAAAAGCATCCTAAAAAGGCTTTAAATATTTCAGGATGGAGTTATATCCTTGTTATCTGGACATACAGAGCATTTCATTCAACTTCTGGATTTTAGCTGGTTAGAGTAGAGTTTTAGAATTTACAAAATACTGTGTTACAAGTTGCAGATGTATTCTTTACTTCTGTGGGTCAGTGTGAAACACTTAATGGGAAAGTAAAACAGCTTGAGAGAACTTGCCATGTGCTGTATTGATGGACATTCACTAAATGCCTGCATATTCTCAGGGGTTAACTGTAATTTTGGATTTGAGCATTTTGGCACATCCATGGGTCAGCAGAACTCTAATGCAGCCTTTCTTGGAGTTATTGCATGACTGGACTTGTTATAGTGTGAATGATTGATTCAGAAAGGCTGAACTTCCTCCCTGTGCCTGAGAGGATCCTTTAGAGAGCCATTTTCCATGTTTGCTCAAGTTTCCTGCAGAAATTAAATATACTAGAACCAGTGGAGGGAGGTGGGAGAACCTCAGAGATCTTAGCAGCTAGAAAACTGCTACGGGATTCAAGTTCTCCGGCGCAAGGACACGTTAGCAGTGGGTCAAGAACAAAGGTGTGAACAGATCTCTGAAATCCTCAAAGAGACCAGACAGAATGTAAGTAAATGGACACTGACCCAAGTCTGGAAATAAACACACTATATGAGGGAACAGAAGTAGTACTTGCATGGTGGGGATAGCAGGAAATTCAATTTCCCTATTAGAAGATCTGGCATGTGTCATGCATTGACTGATGTTAAAGAAGCAGACAGTATTTTCATCATTGCCTGGTAACTCTGGCTCCTCTGGTGTATTTGTGCATGCTAAGTCTGTGCGTGTAAAAAGCATATTTTTCTCTATCCTTCTTCACCTTCTCTTCCCTTCAGTGGACAAATCTGGCAGGTGGTTACTGCCTTTACTTCTGCTTCTGCATGACCTCTCCTGAGAACAAACACCGTATGTGAAAGCTTTCTCCTGCAAATTTTTACAGCTTTACTAAAAATATTGTACACACACACACTTAAAAAGATGTCTTATCAGCATAAAATAATGTGGAAGCCCTTTTAGAGTAATTACTGTAAGAAAAACATATCCTTCCTCTCCTCACACAACATCAACACATACCATTATTACGTATGTGTTCTTGTCTTGAGTCCAACCACGTGTACTGCTACATATTGAAATGTCTGTCCATTAGACACTTACTTTTGAGCAGCTTCAAAAATTACAAGCAAATTTTTAAGCACATTCTGTGCTTCGTCCTTATGGCCCAGTTCCTGTTATCCATCAAGTCTGTTTTAAAATAGGACGCGTTTTTGGTACTGCAAAGTCAACAGTGCTGGAAAGTTGGCAGGTACGCGTGTTTAAACAACATTCCCAAGTAGTCTCCTGGCAGGTGTTTCCACAGTACTTTTAGCACAATTCTTTGGATGGGATATCTGCCAAAGTACATAGCAACAGGGAAAAAAGTGTTTTCCTTTCACCGCAGTTGGGACAGTACAGTGTTTTAGATGCTGCGCTGTGCATCCATTTCAGGAGCTTATTTTGGCACAGGGTCAGGGCCTATACAATGGTAAAATGCACAGCATCTTCCTGCCTGTTTAATGCAAGTGAGCTCTAGAATACCAACTGGTAGGTTATCTTCCTGGCAATGGGCCAGCCTCTGACATGCCTCTTGCGCCGATCTAGCCTTTCAGCTATATTGAAACCCTTTACCTTGGAACTCCTTTACCATAGGTTGTCATGCTGCAAGGGTTTCTGCAAGTTCAGAACAAATGTTCATTTCATAGCTGGCCAAAAGAACAAAATGGGAAGGGTGAGTGAGGCGGGAGAGGGATTGGAGAAACCTTGTCTACCTGGCACTGATTTCTGTTACAGCTGAACCTGGCTTTGCTTAATTGAAACCTGTCCTTTAGATTTGAAAAACACACGGCTGGTTTTATAATCCTTCTGGCAGCCTGTCCACTTCTCAGTATGTGTTCTAGACCTAAAATTACCCTCTGTATTATCCATGCAGAAATAGTCTCTTAGAAATGTATACTGTTAGATACATACAAATGCTCTCTGACCCAAAATAGAAACAGGTATGTGGAACAGTAAACAGACATCAAAGGCTAAAGGAAACGTTAACTGAGGGATATGCTGTTTTGAAATTTAAACTTTAATGCTATGCTGAAATAAGCCCTGTTCAAAGACATGGTCACAGCATGTTTGGTTGTTAAACAAGTACTTAGTACCCTAACACCAGAGCTGCAGCTGCAGGTGACCTGCACTCATGCAGCCTTGGCACAGGTTATGGAGAGTGCTCTATGGCACAAAACTGGTTTCCAAAGTAAGGGCTTTCATCTCAAACCCAATTCTAGCTCTTGGTTGTAAAGAAAAAGACCTAGGTCAAACCAAAGCACTTGCATTTTCCTGTGTGTGCAGACAGGCTAATGCAAAAGTTTCAGATGTGACTTACTCCAATCACTTCAGAACCTTTGACCATTGAAGTGACCATGTAGGCATCTGTACTGCCAGTTATTTCACTTGAGCTGTTACTGTGCACATGACGCAACTCCATACTGTCTCCTTGCTCATCCCCTGCATCACCTGCTATACAGTGAGCTACCAATACTTTCACCTTTCTCATTTCTAACCTCTGCAAGTTGGCATAGGTGCAGAACCTTGTAGTACTTCAAGCTGAAAATGACAATATCATGCAGTAAATACTGCAGGAAGACAAGCATTGCAGGTGGTAACTTTTTTGTTTATTTTGTAAAAATCTTCATTCTCTATTGAAATTGTCTGGCACAGAATTTTCAGGTTGCCGGTGTAAGCTGCCATCAAATCCAGCTGGCCTGTCTACAAAATGTGCAGACTGTAAAGGATCATCCCATGTCCTTTTTAACTGCCAACCTTCCTCTTTCACTGAGCCTGTTCTATTTCCCACCCATAATTCTCCTTGGCCTGAGCTATGTGCAGGCTCTTCTCTAGGCGCTAGGCTTCTCTAGGGAGTTGTGACTCTGCTGTCTTCAAAACTAACTTGAAATTTCCCCTGTTGTGAACATTTTATAGGTGACTATTTCCATTACTTTGCCTTTTATGTGTAAGTAGAAGGGTGAGCTTGTTTTTATTATTGATTGTTATATACGTTAGAGAGCCTAGACATACACATATGGACAGGGATGCTGTGGGACTACGTACTGTGAGAACCCAACACAAACAGAGACAGCCCGGCATCAGACACCTCATTGTCCAAGTGTAAGGAGTAGATGAGCAGGAGAGCACGAGGACACAACTAAGCAGTACAAGGTGATGTGATAAGTTTGAACAGCCCTGCTCTTACTACACCATACCATTATGTGCATTGCAGCAAACAAAAGTTTTCAGCAGGCCTTAGAAGAAAAACTGACTCTCCAAAAAAAAGTGCAAATCATCACTTCAGGGGAGGCCAGCCCAGATAAGATACTTAAATACTATTATCTGGGGGGAAAATCTACAGTACGTTTTTTCTCCTAAGTCCTAAATAAGTTGTTTTATATTACTTTGTGTAATAACTGGTTTAAAGAATGAAACAAAGAAACATGAAACAAAAACAATGTGCAATGGATCTTAGGAACTTAGGAAGAAGTCAGAGAGTCGTAGTCAATGGGGCAGAATCTAGTTGGAGGCCTGTGACTAGTGGAGTCCCTCAGGGGTCGGTACTGGGACCGGTGTTGTTCAACATCTTCATCAACGACCTGGATGAGGGTACAGAGTGTACCCTC
>VXBO01009863.1:165012-195712 GCA_013400135.1 Rhinoptilus africanus | reverse complement strand
TAAAGGGGGAGTGTCAGGAAGATGGAGAGAAGTTGTTTTCAGTGATGACCAGTGATAGGACAAGGAGTAATGGATGCAAATTGGAGCATAGGAGATTCAAGAGGAATATCAGGAAGAATTTTTTTACTGTGAGAGTGACAGAGCACTGGAACAGGCTGCCCAGAGAGGTTGTGGAGTCTCCTTCACTGGAGACATTCAAAACCCGCCTGGACGCGTTCCTGGGTGATGTGCTCTAGGTGGCCCTGCTCTGGCAGGGGGGTTGGACTAGATGATCTTTCGAGGTCCCTTCCAACCCTATGATTCTATGATTCTACGATTCTATGATCCAGGGGAATCAGATATTCAATTCCTAGTTTTGGTGTTTGACTTACAAAACCACTTCTCAGTGGCACACAAAGATACTTGAGTATTACTGGGACATTAGAGCTGCATTAGCTAAGCGTCCTTTTCTCTTCTTTTGTAGACATAACCTAGTTATCAATCATTTCATATTCTCAGAGAGTAACATTCACTCTGATGCTGGCTCTGTCCCCAGGGAAGAAAGTAACCCAATAAAATAAATGGACATGCTTTAAGTCTGGGTGAAGCAAAATTTGAGTGAATAACTCCAGAAACGTTTATAGTATTTGCTAGTCTGTGTTGTTCAGATTAACAATAGAGTAAAGAATTCTAGTACTAGTACTGCTCATAAAATAGCTATATTCTAAGTCGCTATTGGAATCCTAAGCATTTCCAGGTGTTGTGCATGGTTTACAATAGCAAGGATGGAAGTTTTCCCAGCCCCCTTTTCCTTTTTGTTTTGACTTTTTCTACATCTGTGAAGGATACTAGACTGACAAGATCTGTCTTGCCACAGATCATACACACTTCTGATGTCTGGGCTTTTCCGCTCTGACCTGTGATCGTATTACTTGTTTGACTTGATTTCTTTATGGTGGAGCTGTCTGCCTTCTCCAGATAATGGAGTAAGACCATAACTATTTTCCATTAAAAAAAATCTTATTCCATTCAAGTTGCATAAACCAAACACGGGCATCAAAGTGAAATCCACCACTTTCAGTGATGATAATGTTTTCTAGTCATTAAAAAAGTAGGCCAGATAAAGGCTAGTAACCTAAAAACCTCTGAATGACTTCATTAATCCAGTAAATCTCTGGATTCCTCAAGCAGAAGGTAGACTTGCCACATCTAACCAGTGGTCAAGCTGGTGAATATTCCTGTTCAAGGGAATAAGGAATTTTTTGATCCCTAATAATTTGGACTAAGCATATATTTTTTTAAAAAAAATTGTCTTTCATTTCTGGAGTTTCCTGAGAACTATTACCTTTGAAGAAGCTTCTTTTAGCTAGTAAGTGCTCCTGTTGGGGAGGGTGCATTGTTGGTGTAGTTTTCCTTAAGGGAAATGTTGAAACATATGTGATCTCACAGATTTGCATCAGTCAGAAAGGGCCTTGGAGATGGAGCTTCAGAAACTGCAACAGAAATTTTAGAAGAAGGCATTTCAGAGGTTTCCCAAATCTTAGGGGACACTGACCACCATTCTTACAGATATTCTTTTGAAAGAGGAATGTCCATGAATATTTTGCTTCCCTTACATTTCTGGATGTAACTTTACTCCAGTGCTGGCCTAGCTTTCTCTAGAGTGGGCAAAGGTCTTGCAACCAAATGGAATTTCTGTGAGTGTGGTTACAACATGCTTCCTCCTGAGAACCTGACAAGGAAAACAGGGAACAATGCTTTGAGCAATCAGTGTGGGGATTTTTTGGCCAAGCATGCTAATGCCTGTCATCCTCTTTGAACAGTCACTTCTGAAATTTGTGGAAGCTTGTGAGTAGCACTGCCAAATTACCAACAAGGATTCAGTATTAAATCAACTCTTCAGACTGCAAAGTAATCACCACATCTTTTCCTCTGTTGAGTGCAAGGTGCGCAATAATAATTCAGTGGACATTTTCCTGTAGAAAACAATCACTACAAGCTTTAGAACATGTTTTCTTTTAGAAATGTTTTCTAAGCCTAGCTGAATGGTCACCAAGTTGCTGAGTTGAGCCAGCTTTCAGATCCCTGTTTGTTTGGAGCTGTGTCTAGGCATGGCTTCGAAATCAGCTTACCAGCACACCTCTATGGAGCAGATCTTCTGTCTAATATCTCTCATCAGCTTGTGTTGCCATAGCATTCAGCTGCCAGGGAACCAAGTGCCGGTTCTGACACATCCCATTTCCTTTACTCATCTCACTAACTGAAATATGTCCAGAGCTCTACCCTTTGGGTTTTGTGACCAATTAATATAGGGAATAGAGAATATCAGCTGGCTGAGTAGACTGTTCCGTTGCAAGGAACAGACACTTGGAAATCACAGCCCTTAGAGGACAGAAATATGGAATAACAAAATTTAAACATAGGAAGGACAAGAAGGAAGTAATGCATTAGAACTGCCTGTTGGAAGGTAACTCACTTTCTAGCAAGACATAAGGACAAGGCTAGGAAGGCAAAAGAGATTCCATATTCTTTGGAAGGTTTCTGTGGTCAGGACTGTCAGAAAAGAAGATGCTAAGAGAAGGTCATGTATGTAATGTAGACTGTTCTCTTATGGGCTGTTGTCTACTGAGTTTTGTCAGCAAGGCATCTCATTTTAACAGTTGTTACAATTGTGTTCTGTTCTGTGTCACCATCTAGTTCTAATTGTTTTAGAATTGTTCTAATTGTTTTAAAAATAACTGCAGGACCCAAGAATTTTTTTCCCAAGCCAAAATCTGAAATTATCTTCAGACATCTATATGGAAGCAAGAATTCATAGGCTTGAAATGACCACTCCCTTGTAACATCTTAAACACCAGAGACAGCCAAATGTCCACATTTTCTTCGAGAAGAAATTTAATGATTATATGGCAATGACATTTCAACATTTCCTTTTGTTTTGTAAAAGGTGTTACTAGTTCAGTGTTAATCCTCAGCTTCTAACTTGCTTAACAAAAGTACTAAATGTATTTCTAATATATCCTTCTCTTTAACGTGGTTTTTTTTTTTTCCCCAGGAACATTGTAGCAAATAAATTCACTAATAGCATTCTTAGAAACTATGAATTTTAAGTGGATATTAGGGTTCACCTGCAGAAAATAAATTTTTGACTTAGGAAACCTAATTTTTAGACAAGATAATCTCAAGCAATCATGTTTCAGTATCTTAAATAATTCCATCTCAGCTCAAAATCATTGCCATGCAACAGAGTCATTATAACAGACCATTGGCATGTTTTTAAACCAGTGCTGAGCAGAGTCAAATGAGTTACTGCAAATAACCACTAGTTGTTATTCTGCCATAGAACAGGAAAAATACTCTGTGGTCAATGTATCAAATCAGGCTAACCCACAGCCTTTGAATTTTAAGTACTGAATATTCTTACCCAGTGACTGCATCATTTGCAGACAGTTGAACTTTGAAAAGCGTATGCATTGGAGGAAAACTGGAAGGTGCTCACAGTTTTTTTTCCAAAATTTTTATTTCATTGAAGCATGTGATTTGTTGCAAATTATTTACCAGTTCCACTAATGAAAGAGAGAGAGAGAGAGAGAGAGAGAGAAAAGAGAAGAAAAGGAAAGTTGTAGAACAGCTTCAAAATGGAAAATGGAAGTAGCGTTGAATGTCTTAGGCTACAGTGTAAGGAAGAGGTTTGTGCACACAGATCAGGCTTCAAGTGGTGCAGCAAACCATGTAAGATGGAATTCCTATTGTACCACTTCAGTCATCTGGAAAGCAGACGTTTAATTTAGTAGCAGCCTCAGTTCACTCCATAGCCAGTGGCAAGTAGGCACCTCCTGAGAAAAGTCATCCATTTCAGATGGGTTGAATACTTCTTCACACTGATTACAGAGGAAACCTCAGCTCAATAGCTCAGACAACCGTCTTTAGTAGGTTAATGGTAGGTAAGATGAATCCCCTACAGGGGGGCCTAGCTTAGAGCCAAAATTACAGGTCAAAGTTTATTGTATGCAGTAAATGCATTTACATTGTGCAACCAGTTATTTGTCGCAAGGGCTGGTGAGGGCCAAACGCATTTGTGACATGGTTGTCCTGTCCCTGGAGTGGTTCTTGCTCTGCAAAGCACAGCAGCCCTGGGGCTGGTAGCACTGGGAAAGAGCAGCTCAAGGAACAATGGGCTCGTAGCTGAGCCGCGCACAAATGAGGAAAGGAAGCCATTTGTCATCTCTAGGCCATAATGGAGAGCCACTTCCTATTAATTAGAGAAACACTGAAATTGGAAAAAAGAAAACAAGAAACTTACGTAATATGATCTCAGAGCTGGCTGATTTGCTAATGTAAAACACAGGGTGGAAAAAAAAAGGCTGATAATGTGGAACAGTAGGGCATGACTGCTGACCTCATAGAAAAAACATGCGGAAAATACTATTCAAAACAGTGGCAAAATGACTTCATGTGAAAGGCAGATTTCTTCTCTTCCAGTGGGCAGAATGTTCCAAAGGAACCTGCATAGGTCTACCTGTGTGCTCTTTCCATTAGCAGGCGTGCAGACGGCTTGCGTGTCGCAGGGCCAAATGGGTTGTGCTTGGTTCTCATAATGTGAGTATCTTCATTCTAGATTACGAACCTGTTAGATTGCATCTGAGATATTTTTCCTTCTTGAGTCCTGGCTGCAAAGCTAGGAGCATTTTTTGTGGTTTTGAGGGCTTGTGAGGCAAAAGAGAGTTCCTTTTCAGATGCAGTCACTCACCTCTAACTCTCTAGACCCAAATGGTAACAGAAGCAGAATTAGTAGCAGGATGTAGCCAGTCCCTGTTTTTTTAAAAATGGAGTCTTAAGCATGGGTAAATGACCAAGGGACACTCCTTACTACTTCCATTTTGTAACTATGTACACTTTTTATTATTTTCATAGTAGTTATGAATGACTGAAGAAATAGGCGTTAGTTCAGGTAGATTTTAAAAAGCACTCATGATACTGTAAAAAAATTGACAATTTACAAGACAAAACTCCCCTTCTTTTTCATGTGTTTCAAAGAAGGTTTAACAGTGATTGTTTTAGGAAGAGACAGTATGTTTCAGTAAAATAAGAGATGTTCAGTATTTTGCATGGAAGTTGGTGTCCAAAGTCCTTAGTAGCTCCCAAAGGTTTGGGAGGAATGTGCTTATGAATTCTGGCTCCCACTATTACACACTCAAGCACTACAATCTTTTGCTGTTACTGGCAGGAAAATGAGTTTGACAGAGGCTGATCAGAGGCTTGAGAAACAAAGATGTTGGCCTCTGTTTCTCATGCCACTTTTCCTGCCCTCACAAAATCTATAAGAAGCCTGGGTATTGAATGAGATCCCACACATGCTGAGAAATGAACAGCAAATAGAAAGAGGCCGATATATATCCCTTTGGAGGTGAACATGGTCCTCTCCTGAATAGGCATCTCTCCATCACTTGACCGGAGGTAAACGTGCCACATCAGCATTAATCGTGAGACCACAGTCTCTGTCACCTCCTTCCTTCCTAATAAACCTATGCTTCCTACCTGTGTATTTTTGGAAACATTAGAGCAAAGACAAATCTGAAGTTTTAACTCTTGCCCGATACAAAAGAGCTGTGGAGTCCTTTACTCTGGGTACTAGGTGCTTGTTTGAGCATTGGTGTATTGCTTTGTCTTTAGTTGCCAGCTTCCCTGACACCTGGTGTTATGACACAGAGGCACCTTCTAATTCTTTGGCAAGCCCAGTGGCTACATGAATATTTTTATTGCCCTTAACTGTTACATGCACCATCTTGCCTTGGTAGTGTTTTCATCTGGCCTAAATTAGTATGCTTTGTCTGAAAGCAAGTAGATGTGCCAAGTTTTAGGCAACAGTATTTTTATTAGGTCAGGTACTGAGCTGACTCAAATGTAGCTTACATTGTCTTTTGGTTCTTTCTAAAGAGCTGTGCAGATGCCATGGCAACTTACCCAGGCTAAGAGAGGCAGGCTGGGCATTACTAAATGAGCCTTTGAGTGTTTTAGCGCACTTCACTGGAGAATCACCTGACCTCCCTATACGTGTCGCTCAATCAGGCTTTCAAAGTATTTTTTTCATTAAGAAAATGTTTTCGTATAATTTCTGGCCTGAGGCGAAACAGCCTTGACATTTGCAAAGGCTCTAGAGATTGTTAATGTTTGACTAGTCCCTATCACTTCAGCAAACCGAGCATGGGAGTGGCGTAAGGGATACAGAGCACATCAGGAGTTTGTCTTTTTCTATTATTCATACAGGAAACATACAGTGCATAATAAAACTTTATTCTGAGTCATTGCATTTACCAAGAATAGATCTAAGAGCTGCAATAGTCCACAGCAGAGATCATTAAGAAAGACAGGAAAGCTGAAGATGGCACACAGGCATTTTTTCATGCAATGTGGTCTAGAGTTTGAAGCAGCGTTGTAAAAGAGAGATCTGTAAAAGGCAACACCTCTCTGCTTCTGTTTAAATCTAAATTGAGCTGGAAACTATTGTCTCATAAAGAATTGAGATGCCATCAGTAATACTTTCTCTCTTGGAGTTACAGCGTGTCTCGGATGCTAGTGTATTTTACTAGGTAGGATTAATCTCTGTTTTGGGGGAAGAAAATTGCATCCTCATGCAACCCTTTCAGATAGGTTGCTGCTTCCTGGCGTAGGACACTGGGCAAAATACCATATGGCCTAGATATGGAGGTTTTTGTAATGTAAATTGTGCCCCACATATTTTCCTAAGAAAATTTTCTCCTCTCTCTCTCTCTCTCCCCCTATCATTTTTAAAACAGCTGAAAATATGTCATGTACCTTAATATAGGGCTGAAATCTTAATCCCAGTTTTATGAGGTCTGTGAAACTGATACATATTGTGCAATGTGGGAATTAATCCCAGGTGACCCCTAGGCAAGCCTGGTGTCTCTAGTTATCAAGTGCTAGTCTCCTACAAGTACACGTGTGATCTGTGTGTTTTCCAGTGTGTACAGTGTATGCTGTGTTACAATTTAATGAGATAAAGACAAGTGGAATGCGCACACTTAATCAGTTCAAATGATAGTATTTCCTAACCCACATCACCCAGCAAGGTTCACAGCTGTTCAGGCTCATTCCAGTGAATAATAGCTTTCAAAGAAAAATGACCCATAAAAAATAGGAGAAATCAAAATGTAATTAGAGGCGACCGGTCATCTCTCTCTCTTAATTACAGCACTGCAATTGTCCTTACTTCAGAGAGAGAAATCCTGGGAAAATTTTGCCCACTGAATTGTTCAGGAAAAAAACGCAAATGAAAAACCTGTAATTTTTTGTCCATTTCCCTCATGTGTGTTTTCTTACTTTATCCTAAAGACTGTCAGATTCATGTCCTTTTAATTTCATTGTCTGGGAACATATTAGCTATGGTATGGAAGTGACAAAGAGGAACTGATGGTTCCTGAAATCTTATGGAAGAATTAGGAAAAGTTTTAAGAAAGCATGCTCTGCATTGCTGTAGAAACTAGTGATTTATCATTTTCAAGGGAAATTCTTCAGAAAGTACTTGAAACTAGTTTTATGAAGTGGAGTGTGTTACTTAATCTGTTTTGAAATCGGTGGATTGTACATGCTTCTCCAGATTAGATCTACCCTCTCTCTTTGCTCCTCACCCTTCATATCCGCTTTCCAGGACATGTTTCTCTGGTGCCTGTTTTTGCCTTTTGCTAGATTGTCCATACTCTGAAAAAAAGTTCTTAATCTCTTTTTTCCCTTCTTCATTTTCTCCTCTGTTATCTTGTCTCTCCTTTCCTATAATAAGCTGTTCAGTCCTGTGGGTTTTCTAGAAGAGACGGTTGTGGGTATACTCTGGTCATCTTCTGTAGGACTTGTCCTTCCGTCTCTCTGCTCACTAGATCCTTTCCACTGTTTCATTTGCTTGTGAGGGTGGGATTCACTCATCTAAGCATTGATGTCGTTTCAGTGCCTTAGGGCATTCCCTAAGGCTTTCAGTTGCTGGTCTTGAAATCTCTCACAGGGCCTGTGTCATATGAGGATGTCTTAAATACTCTGGGGCATCTAAACTGAACTTGTTGACTGTGTTTATGTAACTGAATTGTTTCCTTTTGCCACTCTTCCTCTTCTTTGGCAAAACCACTTATTCTGTGACAAATACACAGTCTGCAGGCACAAGGCAGCCTGTCAAACGGCTCCTCTCTGGCATATAGACTTCCTGGGAAGCTCCATCCATTGTTCCTCTTGAAAAATTTTTGCACAGTATCAACTTCCAATACTTCAGTTATGGAAAGATGAGTAAGTCACTGTGCTACATCAAGGTTTATCCCTTGATCAACCGCGCTTGCCACGAGGATATTGAAGAAAGACGGGCAAATTATCAACCATACTCAAATCCATATCCTTGTTTACCTCACCACACTTTTTCATAGGAAGCCTGACAGAAAGAAATGGATTCAGGATTTTATCCTGCTTGTAGCACTAAATCCTTATTTCTCAGTTTGTGATTTTCACTTCTAGTCTCTGAAAACCCTGTTTCTTTTTATTTTTCCCACATAAGTTCCAGTGAAAATGCATCCCAGGCAGGACTTTTGAGTGTGAGTCTAAAAGACTGAACAAAAGCACCACCAGCTCAGATTCTGATACCTTTTTTTTTATTTCCTAGACCCTGACTCCATAACTCCACGACTCTAGAGTAACTGTGAAGCTCAGCACTACTTCAAATAAATAGGGCTTTGAAAATGGTGGCAACAGACTGATTCTGCACCCAGTAACATATTGAGAAACCCCAGTGAATTCAGTATAATTCATCCACAAATTTGGCTGCCCTTTTCTTCTCAGGGTGAATAGTTGGCCTTAATAGCAGATTTTGAAACAAATTACAGAAAAAGTGATGTTTTTCTAAGAAATTAATCCAGTGTACCCATAGAATGTCAGTCTGGACTCTGTCACCCTGGGATTTTCTCATATGTGCAAGTATTACTGGAAGGAGTCAAATGTAGTGACCCTTGAGAGCCCTTTCTTATGGAAAACAGAAAGTCAGGCAACACCATTTTTCTGAGATGGTTGAATGGTGCTTCTTAAAGACATTCTTAAGTGAGGTGGGAAAGCGTCTGTCTGAAAATCAATTCTTATGCCAAATTTTGTATCTCCTCCTCAATATCTTTGTAAAGGCAGGCTGAGAAACCTGTGGGGAGTTGTTACCAGCAGTAGTTTTGCCTAATTTCCTCTCCAAAAAATCCATCCATTTTAGCCTGGCTTCCTGACTTCAGACACAGCCAACATTTTGAGATATAAGTTAAAATAATGAACAGGGCTGTGCACTTAGCCAGGTATATTATGTTGGTTTTGTGTGTGCAGCAGGATTCCCTCTTGATGTCTCCAACCATTAACTTATGCTCTGAAGACTGACTATGAAGAGAAGCAACATTTGTAGGTCATAGCCTGATCTTGTGGGGCAGTATCACAACAAGGCAGAAAACAAACACTTGGCTGTGAAGACAAGTCGTCAGGTTTCTTTCTAGGTTTCTTTTTTTTTTTCTGTAACTGTGAAGGATTAATCATTGTTTTTCAAGCATTTTGAAGGCCTATGATACACATTTGTGCTAGAAAATCTGGGTGCTTGGCTCTTTTAACTTGTGCTAACAGAGGGCAAGCATGAGAAAGCAGAAAAAAAATTTAACATAACAGCCTACTGGATACAAAACAAGAAAGGGAGGAGCCAAAAAAAAAAAAAAACAAAAAAAAACAAAACAAAACACAAGGAAAGATTTGAACAAAAACAGAATTGGCAAGACTTCTGGTTTCATCTCACAGTAACATGGTGAGCTGAAGTGATCCTGTCTCTGTCCCCTGCCATGCTGCGAGCCACTGGCCTTACTTGGCAGCTGAGCAGCCACTTGCCATCATTGAGCATCTCCCCACTTTGCCAGGTGGCCAGCAGTCAGTCATCCCTGTCTGAGGAATGGCTGAACTGCATCTCTTTGCAGGGTTTGATAACTGATATATTTTGCAAAAGAACCCAGAATCATCAGGGGATGCATTTATAAAGCAACTGGAATGACTTCTCTGTAGTACTTTCACAGACTTTTTGTGCCTCAGCTCTCCTAGATCACTTTTCCCTCTCTTCCATCTTCATTTTCTTAGGTACTTGGGTAGCTGCCGTAAAGTCTATTGTTCAAAAAAATTCTTTATGATTTGCAGGTTTTTTAACCCTGCACATAGTAAAGGGCCAGAAATCAGTCTCCACTGAAGGAGAAAGTCTCCTCCTTAACTGCCTCTTAACCCTTTCCTTTCCTTTAAAGCATAGAGGAGATATGAAGAACCAGGTTCAAAACTTTTAAAAAGATAATGAATGCAGCTTTGCTGGGAAAAAGCATCCTAAATATCTCAGTTCCAAATAGAATTATTAAGGATCAACAATATTTTTTTATCCATTTTAACACCGGAGTTTGGCAATACGATTCAGCAGAAACTTCTATGTGATTGATAGTTGAGTCAAAATATTTTCTATGATGGGTCACAAAATGGTTTTGCAGCATTTCCGCACAGCTGGAGAAATAATAAGACAAGCAAAAGGGCAGCAGCTGTGAGATTTCAAAGTCTTACCATGAAAGGAATTCTGGAAATGTAACACACATTTTAAAGTCCCCATCATCTGTCCAATCCCTCCATCTCTCTCCCTTTCTTGCCTGCGTATGTCTTAAACACCAAGTAAAAGAAATTAATGATATGGTATAGTTCTGGTTTCCAATTCATACTATCTTATATTTGCAAAAAAATCTACCAATAAATAAAATTAGTGCTCCTTGTCTTAGGGGTTGAATGTCTCAGCTTTAAGTATTAAATTGTTCTTTAAGAACTCATAAAGTATGGATGTCCATTTTAAGCCAGTAATTCCAGGCTGGGCTGCGAAATAAAGACAGAAAGCAAACCTCCAAAACTGGAAATGCACAGCAGTCATTGACTAACTTTCAGCCCGCCAAACAGCTGAACATACAGCTTGCCTTTTTCAGCAGACTCCGAAGTCTCACAGAGAATACTGCTTATGTGCACTCTGGAATGAGTAGTTTCTTGAGCAGCAAACACTGATTATGCTAAGACTGCAAGTTTGAAGAATATGGGTGAACGGTAGGAAGGGAAAATGCAGTAGTAGGCAAGGGCAATCAGCATAGTGACTTTAGGGGTAAATTTTTCAGCTACTTGTGCTCTGTCTTTGGAAATAGTTTGAGTTTGTGCAGATTTTCTTGAACCATTCCAATCTAGAGCATTTTTCCTCACACAAAAGGGACACTGTTTTCAGTTTGCAAATCTTCAGCTAAAGCAAAAGAAGAGTTTATGTAGTGCTCTTGAACACTGTTATACGTATTTCACATAAATCTTCTCAGCATTAGTGTTATGCATAGAAATACTGACCAGCATATATTTTGTTGTTCTTAAACCTTGCTTTTCTTTCTTTGATTCATTATGAAGCAGCTTTGCGCTCTGGATGCTTTACTTACCACCTTCTGTAGGTACAATCTCTGTGGCCACCTGTAACAATAAACTCCTCTTGACCTCAGTGGCAGCAAAAATGTGTGTTAGGCAGAATCAAAGAATATCAAGCAAGAACTCAGAAAGCAGGAATAGTGAGCAGATGGCAGTCTCAGATTTACAATCTGAGAATCCACTGGTTTCATCAGTGTCATATAAATAGCTAAATGCACCTAGTGTTGATTTTATCACACCTAGGTATGGGGCCACAGTAGGATGTATTCTGGAAGGATTTAGCAGCATGGATGGATTCTTGGAGCTCTGTTCCTTTGGGCCATTTCAGTCACAGACTTTCCAAGATTCCTCTTGTTTTCATAGGCACCAAAGCAGGTTTTGTTTTATTCAGTTTGGAAAACTTCTATCTGGTTCCTGCATGGGTGCTGGGGCTTTTGATAATCTGGTCATTTATATTTGAGACGCTCAGGCCTTCTGAAAGCCAAGTTTTTACTGCAGTGTTTTGCATGCATGTTCATAACAGGACAGAAGTGCGGGAAGAAAATTTCTCTTAGCCAGCACAGCCTGTTAAAAACCTACCGACAACACACGGTAGGCATAGCTATGGCAAAGAAAAGGGCGTCTTCCCATGTTCTTTGTGTCATGAGGAGTTATACAGAAGGTCTCCACTAGGAGGCTCTACCAATTAATCTCCATTAGCCCAACTCACCTGGTGCAGTTCTCTCTTGCAGGTGAGCTCCTACCATGGGAGGAGGGTTGACACCTTTTGCTAAGTGCTCAGAGTACATGGCATGGCTATAGATTTTGCTAGGGTGTTAGTGAAAAATCTAGAAGGGAATCCTGCCTTAATATAAGTTACTGCACAGTTACTGTGAAGTGTACCCACCCAAGCTTACCTCGTCTTGTTTGTCTTTCTGTACGCCCACTGTCAAACAAGTCAACCACCATCGCTTATACCATGTCAAAATGCCTACTAGGAACTATCTAGGTGAAGAACAGTCAGCTCGGGATGAATCCAGGCAAGATCAAAATATGTCTGGTTGAACAGGGAAACACTTTGAAGAGCTGGCCAAAACATTGTCACCACCCTTCCTCAAAGATATACAGCGCTTATTCATCAAATTTATGGCTGACTCCTTGCTAGACTTGGGTAGTCAAATTTGCAGAAATTCCCAGAAATGCTTTCTCTCACCTTCAGCTCCCTAGGAAACTCTGTCATTTCCTTGTAGATGGGCATCTCGCTCCAGTGATTCATGCAGTTGTCACCTCCAGCCTGAACTCCTGTAACAGGAGTGGAATCCGAAACCTGTGAATGCATCCAGAAGGTGACTGCTGACTTTTTCCATAGTGTAAGGTGCTTTTAGCACAGTATGTCTGAACTCAGGTTCCTCAGCAGGCTTCCACTTTCTCTCAGTACCCGTTTGCAGTCTTGGCCATAATTTTCTAAGCAACTGAAGAAAAGTCAGGGACAGCTGCATACCTCTGACGTGCTTTAGATCAGGAGGTTCAGGAAAAAATGTGTGACAACTACTCACGATATGAATCTGGTTTTGCTTTGCTGTGTCTGTACCTCTTGCCAAGGTAATCCTGCTGTGGAATGCTCGGCTGGATTCTGATCATATTCATGAAATAGTGCAGTTTTCCCTATGTGATTGGGTGGGGGAGGGGGAACTTATTACCATATATGACACAATTCAACAGCTGTTTTTATTCCATAATCCCTTCCTCTTTTCTCACAGTTTTCTCCTGAAAAAAAAAAAAATTAAAAAAAATAATGAATGTTGATCCCACAGAGCATATGCAAAGAATCCCATCCAGGCAACTAAGGACTTTACTATTGCTTTTAATGTCCTGTGGAAAGTACTCAGATAGTACCTTGTTTTGTTTAGGATTTAAGTCTTAGTAGCTCAATTTTTCATCTTCAGGCTCTTTACAGAATTTGGTTACTTCTATTTCAAGGGAGGCCATAAAGCTTTTAGAGTACTCTGAGTTTTAAAACAATTTGAATTTTGAAGTTCCTTGAGTGAGACCTCCTGAGAGCAAAAGTCAGTTCATGTGGTTTATTCGCTTGGCTATCTGTGGAATAAAATTGGTTTCCAAATGCTTAAATACTGAGATGTTCCTGCTGCTTCAAACTCAATTTGAAGTTGTTAAGATATTGTAATTCTCATGTGATAACAAAAATCACACAATTCTGGAATTAGTCAAGTTAAGGCAAATATTTCATCCAAAATGAAAACACAGGAGGGTGGAAGGAGGTAGTATTTAGATATTTCTTCTAAAACAGTGAAATAGTTTAAAATTTAGGGTTATTTTGACAAGTGACTAAATCCAAGGGAGTACAGGTCAAACCACTGTGGAGAGGGTCGTTTTCATATGATAGTGAAGAATGTGACTAAAAGTAAACTAAACTGAAAGGAATGCTCCATCACAATGCATGTTTTTCTTTGCAAGAGCAGGACAGTAAAGGTTGACACAGAAGGCTTAGATGGAAGTGAGGATACGCAGATTGTCACTGCACTGAGGCCAAGACTTCAAAATGCATGCAAGAGTATGTAAATTGCATAGCAAAAATGCCTTTCATCTTCAAAGTATAACTCACCCTTGAGTCAGTATTCCCATCACAAGCAAAATGCATGGGTAGACTGGCTTATCTCCATCCTTTTTCATTTTAGAATATCTTACATATCTATGAGGTCCGTGGCCATAAGTTTTACCTGACACTATGGTCCCAGCTCAGATTTTGGAGATGTGATTGAGCCTAAGTTGTGAAGCACAAGCTGGGGAACAGGGAGCTGCTTTGAATTAAACAGAGGAATAGACTTGACTGGAATTCATATGACACAAAGCTAGCTGTAAATTTGTGGCTAACGCAGATTTCTATGGAGAAGAGGATTAAAAGCTCACCAATCAGGGGTTGCTGCCTTGGTTGTTCATATAGCAAGAGAGCAGTTGTGTGTCTGTAAAGCTCTCCTCCAGTTTCCCTTTCCTTCACCATTCTGGCTGCATTCATTTCTGGCTAAGGGACATACCTTGGCCAAACAAAGCCTTGCTATGCTTTGGGACAACCTCACAGTCTAAATTGAACATCTGATGAATGTAATCAGATCGCAAAGTAGAAGTAAAGGCTGGTGGAAAATATGTATTTATGTATGACTGTCAATGTTTTGGGAGTAAGGCCTGCCTTTTGGTTCTGTGCATTCAGTGAGCTGGGCCAGATGATCTTTCAAGGTCCCTTACAACCTGGGCTAGTCTGTGATTCTATAATTAAATGAATGGCTTGTTGTGTCTCATGTATGTTACAAATGCAAGAAAAAGAGAAATAATCATTCCAAACTGCCTTTGTAGAAAAACTGGGTAGGCAGGCAGGGAGGCACATCCAGCACAGACATTACTTCTGGTTCCCATTCATGGAAGGAGCCATTTTCCCATTCCCAGGGATTATTGCCAGGGAGAATGAGCAGCCCGGAGAGTTTAGACAAGGCATTTGGTTTGAGATTAATTAATAAAATTCACACAAATACTTCAGCATACATTTCTACATCCTTGCCAGACTGAAGGTTTTTGTCCAAAGTCAGACCCCATGACGCTGAAGCCATGGCTCTTCCTTTCTGCCATACGTGGAAGAATTTCTGCAAAAAATACAAATTTATACAACTAAAAAGAATGTGGTACAAATGTCAGAGAGATCAGAGAGAAGAAAAGATTAGTCCAAAACAAGAAAGCTAAAGAATCTCACTTTCCTAGTAGCCACGGATTAGAGAAGTGCCTGCCCTGAGCCAGCAGCCAGTGAGAAAAAGCAGCTGGAGCTAGACAGATAGTCTGCCCACACTTTTCGTATTATTCTCATACTCCTTCTGAGATTCCTGGAACTTATGGCCAGAAAGGACTATAGGTTAATTTAGTTCGACCCGCATTTTTTTATTCCGACTTACTCCAGTAACTTGTGTTTAGTTGCAACATGTCTTCTCAGTCTGAAGATATCAAGAAATGCAAAATTCACCACTTCTGCACCACTTTGCCCAATATCAGCCATCCAATCTTTTGAAAAGAAAGTATCTCATTTTGAAGGCACCTCCTGTAAGCTTCTGGTCATTGGTTATATATGATTTTTTTCCTGGTATTTTCTGCAGATGAAGGTAATTAGCGGAGCTGTCTCACCCTTATTCTAGGTAGCCCTCTCCTACTTGTGAAGGTGACTTCCCACCTGAATTAATCTATAACAACATAAGCCAGGAGCAATGTTATCCAACAATGCCCATGGAGAACAGCATTGGTTTAACTCAAATAATTCATTTTAGTTTTGTATATTGCTTAGCACAGAAGATGCTCCCCCATCACCATCCTTCTGTAGAGACCTTGGACATTGCTACAATACAGCTAATGTATGACCATGAACATGTCATTCTGTCCCTCACCATGCATCCAGCCTTGTAAGACTATAACCCTTCTGGATGAGAGCTGTACTTTCATTGTACTTACATTTATTTTAGTACAATAGCTAGCACCAATGTCCTGATCTCATTTGTATGTCTTTGTAACAGTGAACACTAATAATTAATGAGAAAGCTCTGACGAGAACAAGGAAATGCCATTGTTCTTCAGTCTCTGCAGGTGGGAATATAAGGCAGTTCCAATGTTTCATAAGCTCTACAAATCTAACCACTGCCCATACTTTTCACTTACATAGGATCACTTTTATTGGATGTGGAAAATATCAACAAGAAAAATAACTTAAGAAAACAAGCTAATGTGGCAATTGTTTACAGTAACCTCTGTCATTCTTTCCATCTCCAGCTGTTCTGATTAATCTTTTGAACCCTGCCACAAAAGCTGCTGTGTTCTTTATAGCAGGTTAGTAATAACAGTCGCCCTAGTTATTGCCAGTGCTTCTAAAACCCAAAAAGTTAATTAAAAAAAAATTGCATGTTTTCTTTAATGAGAAAGTTGAATGATTTTAATTTTTCTTTTATTCAAATCTGGAGAAGATTCTTCAGGGCAGTGTTTTTCTACTTATTTTTCCATTTGATCATTTTAGGAGCAAAATGGTGTGTGCGGGTAAACAGAAAGATAAACAATTGAGAAAAATCTAAATATTTTAAAAAGGTTTTAATGGAAGATGCTTAGGGAATGAAATGCCTTTCAAAACATAAAAATATGTATTTCTTTAAATTTTCTTCACGAAATCTCAGTCCTTTCTAATGTCATGGATAAGGGGAACTCCTGGGGATTATGGGACTAAGCTGGTTGATCCAACAGATCCTCTTAGGGAAATCATAAAGAGTGTTTCTTCTGCACCTTCCTGAGATCAGGGAAACCTACTATATCTGCTGCTTCCCTGTTTCCCTTCCTTGGTGGAACAGCAACACAGAGGAGTCATTTCTCAGGGGTCTCACAACAAATGAATGCATGGATCCAATGGCTGTAGCTCACACTGAAGGAAAACAACATTCCTGATCAGCTGAGCAATATGAATTACTTACGGTCCCAGCATGAGAGTCCTTGCTACCTAATAAGACTTCAGTAGTTTAGGATCACTGACATTAGAAATTATAAAATCACCCAGAGTAAATAACTGTAAAATAGCTGTAATCCCTGGGAAAAGGTTTAGTATTTTGCTTTAGTATTAAAAGGAGCACCTTGGTAGTTCAGCTAGAGGAGCACAAATGCCTTCACCCTTTCCACAAAGATTCATACTGAATCCTGACTGTCCAATATAGATTGACATTAGCAAAGATAAATAAATCCACAGATCTCTCTGTTAGAGACACTGATTTGAACTGTTTGGTTCTAATTACAATTCAAGAACCTCTGAGAAAGGAATGGTTTGTTCCAGGAAGAAGGTTGCACCCCCTTGAATTTGACTGCCCATATTTTATTCTTTGCCACGGCTCAGAGGGAGACCCAGTAACCTGTGGAATCAGCTGTGCTAACCAAGTTGCAAAAGTGCTTTAACTTGAACACGAACCTCATTACAAATATCCGTCAGTTTTAAACAGTGCGTTTGTGCAGTGCTCCATCTGAACAAGCCATACATGTACAGCACTCTTCTCCAAAGAAAGGCCAGATGGCACTGTTGCAAAAAACTCTTGCTAACTCTGCTGATCTGCATGTGTAAACTGGTAGGCCTTGAAGAACTGCTTTTTGTCACTGGTGAGCCATTTCTTTCTAGTTCTCATCAGTAAAAATTGCTTTCCTGGCTTTAATCTCTCTGTGAAACCATTGTAGGTAAGTCTGCTGCCACAGCAATCAAACAAAATATTGCACAGTGCCAAGACATTATGCTACAAATGAATTCTCAGCACATAACTCTCCAAGAACATCTTTCCACACAGTTAAAAAGGGGTGGGACTTTTTCTCTCGTTCCCTTGGCAGTCTCTCCAACAACTCTCTCCCTAATTAAAACAATTCCATTGCAGATTATTTTGCCTGAACTTACTTTACTGAAAGAAATGATACATGCTAAGAGTTTAAAAGCACATTTGGAAGGTACTGTACAGGAAAGAAAAGACATACAATGTAAAAGGCAGGACAAGTTGTGGTTTGTGGAGAAGAAAATGAGCTAAATATCAGCATGTTCCCAAATATCCAGCAGCTCACAGAACTTTAAAAATCAGCTTTTTTTTTTCTTTCAATTTTAAGGTAGGGAAAAAAAATTCCCTTAGTTATATGCATACCCATACTGAAGTATTGCTATCAGCTTGAACAGTCTTTTTGCAGTAGAAGATGTAGAGACACTAACTCTCCTAGAAAAGGCCATGTACAACTGAAGGACAAACTCCAGGGACCAGAAGGGGCTCACCTCTCCCTCCGTCCTGTGGTGTTGGGGGTTGTTTTGCAGGGGTTGCCCAGAGGGCTGTTCTGATGGCTCTGGAAGTGGGGCACAGGGACACGCTGTTTTTTCTCTTCAGGGAACAATTCACCATCATGGTTTCATATAGAATTCAATTCTTCCCTTAATTAAGGACTACTTCATCTAGATAGTAAATACCTTGAATGGCAAAGATAGTCCTTATGTGCTGTGCTAAGTATTGATATCGCTTGTGCATGTACTGTAATGAAGCTGTTTTCTGGAAAAAAGCCTGAAGCATCTCACTATGGGACAGTGCTGGGGAACTTCTGCTTATAGAAAAGATGATATATGGAAAGAGTTGAAAACATGACCTTGGTAACAAAAGACTTCACTTTATGCAGGTACTTCTCTACTCACTTTCCAGTTGCTGGAAAGCATCCCACATAGTAATGTGAGCCTCACAGCACTGTTGTATTGCAAGGCTGACCACTTCAAAAACGCTCCCTCCCCCTTTCACAAATGTGAAAGAATTCAAAGTGTCTTATTTTCCAGCAACATGGACACCTAATAGCTTTTTCCTCGCAGAACCTTCTTTTGTGTGTGTTGAAATCTTAAATCGCTTGCCTATACTCACATGGTAAGAGCAGTAATAGAGCTGAGAAGTGACCATAAGTAACCACATTAATTTGTTCCTCTTTCCTTCCTTACACAGACTAACCTACATATATAGTAGCTTTACGTGACGGGTGCTGCTGCAACTGCAGCTTTTCCCAGGGCTCTGTTCTGATCTCTAAAGTCTGATGGGGTCTTTTTGCTCTTGCTGCTTTTCTAAGCACTTGAAAACCAGCTGTCATTATTGGGCCTCTGAAATGAAATTCAGATAAATGAAGATTTCCTTCATCCAACGCCATGAAGTTTCACACAGTCCCTGAACAGAAACTGCTGGTGTTTTTCAGAGGCTGACAGCAACCCAGGAGCACGGTGCAGCTTTGTGGAGGAGTGCTAGGTTAGTAATCAGAAGTCACTGAGACTGATTAACAGTGACCACAGCCACCCCCTGCTACTGATAGTGTTTCTTTCTACATGGCTGGAGAAGCGACTGTTTACACAAATAATCTTTATCACACTTTTACAAGGAAATTGCTTAACATGTATCTGAAGCTGTGTGCGTTCAAGTTGAGCTCGTTCCATTTCAAGCCAACTGCTGTTTCTGTGCTGCTCAGTGAGCAGAACCCATTCAATTTTAATTTTGTTACAAACAAACAAACAAAGATAACTAATAACATACGCTTTAGAAAGACTCTTTTTTCCTAGAGCAAGATGTTTTCCAAACCCCTTTCCAACAAAGAGCTAAGAGCAAGAACTGTTCTAAAAACTCCTGTGAGAGCCTGAGGAGTGCTGTGCTCTGGGCACATTGCTGTCCTCTCCTTGGGACAGTCAGTGTTCTGAGCCATGCAGCACACTGTCAGCTCTCACCTGCTTGGATCAGACCTGGGCTTTACGCAATGGCAGAAACATCAAAATTGTTGCCTTGGAATGACTTGGTGGTCAACTCTCCTCTGTTATCCTGTCTCAGCAACTTTCAGAACGTACGAGGTCAAACCAAACAAGGACTATTTTGGGACGTGTTTGTTGAGGTAATACTAAATAGAGAAGGCCATGTGTCGAATAAAATGTGATCACGAAATGAAGATGTCTACAGACCTAAGGTTTGTAAATGTTAGGCATGTAGGAAAAATTCCTGAAAATTCCAGTTGTCGTTGATTTTACTTGTATGACCTGAATCTCTTTTTTAAAAATCGGTGTCAAGAAAGCAAGGCTCTACTGACTTCAATGGGAAAAAGGTCTGGTCTGAAATTTTCTACATATAGAGCTTTCAAAAATACCTAGAAACCGAGCTAAACCAGAACTACAACCCCAAACCCCAGAGCTTTGAGGAAGCTTTGGTTGGAAGACAAGCTTTGCAGCTGGGCTTTGATCTGAATAGAGCAAGCCCAAACCTAGGATGAGATCTCCTGTGAATGCTGAAGAAAATTGTGTTTGGATCCAGATTCAGACTTTATAACTTGGGGCCCATCTCCTAAAATTTTGCCGGTAAGGGCTAGAAATGGCCCCCTGTTGTAAAAGGAGGCAGAAAGCCCCCCACCAGCTGCATACGCTGAGCAGCATAGCTGCCTGCGTACAATAGCATCAACCCAGCAGGGGTGAGCCCACAAGGAAGTCTCTGCGGTAAACTGGTTTGCAAAAGCTGAAAGTGGTGTGCATCCTTTGTAGCACAATAGCAGAAGGTTGTTTTGTGGCTGCTGCAAAACAACCTCTAATTCCTGTCTAGGGCTGCAGATGCAGCCTCTGCAAAATGCACGTTAGGCTTTGAAACCGAAGTTCACACTGGTTCCTGCTTGTCGCATATAGGCTTACACACTCTATCAGCACCTGCCAGTTCCCAGTTGTCACCACTGCTTTCACACCTGGAAGCTCACGTTGCCGGTCTGTGATAGGCACTGAGTTGCAAGTACTAAGTGGTGATGTTAGCATGCCCCAGATGAATCACATTCGATACTGCTGATGTCTTCTTAAGAGTCATCGACATGAACGCTGCAAAGAGAATGATGTTTGCACCTGAAAGGCCGTGTAGAAGAAAACATACTGGAGTTTTGAAGTACATATATCATTTATGGTGCTTTCTACCTGGGAAGTAAAATAAGCCTTGTATACCCTAATATATGTGCCTCATCCACACTGTGAGGTAGTAATTATTACTTCCGTATCACACATGAGAAAACATGTCCACAGAGGTATGAGTTACCCCCCATCTTGTCCCTTTGCGTGCCACACGGAAGTCAACAACAGAAATAAGAACAGATCCTTGTCTAAAAAACTGCTCAGTGTTGTAAGAAAAGGAACTCTTTTTTTCAGGTCATAACGATCACTCATGAGAAAAGAAACTTACCTGTGGTTCCCAGGGGTCTCTTTCTCCACCATGAATTCCAGCTGAGGATCCTCAAGCACTTCACAGGGAATAGTGTGTCTGTTAGTCTATGAGAATCATTGGGTTTCCTCTGATTTTTAGAAAGCTCATATTGCTCCCTGGAGAAAGGTGGAAGCTGTTGGCATGCATGGTGCAACTGTGATAATTTGTAGCTTGAGTGGTTTAATCCAATGCAAAAAAAAAATATATAGTTTTTTGCAAAAAAGAGCAGGGGAAAGAAAAGACTCAGGTCCTTCTAGTGAGTGGTTACCTCCAGCCATTGTGTCCCGTGGAAGATTATGTGTTACACTTATGGCTACTTGATTGCAGTGAGGTGAAGGTCTACATGTCTATGTAGAACAGGCAAAACGGTACCTTACTCCCTTCATCACCTCCATGAGGTGCTTGCCTTCTGGTTGCCAATGAAGCCCCTGTAAATGCATGGCTTCTTTTGCCATGAGATGGGTGGACAGTAAGCAGAAAACAGGAAGGTAATGGAGCTTGGCTCCATGCTCCAGCTGTATCATGCAATATGACCACAGCTGGCCCCATTTGTCATGGCACGTGGAAGGAATTGTGACTTTCAGGGGAGGTTCTGCGTGACTGTACACTTTTGGAGACTTGTACTAAATGATTGGGCTGACAGCCATGTCTAGCGTGGAATGGGGAAGGAAAGGAACAATACTTGAGCTGTCTGTGTAAATTCATTCTTTGCCAGATTCTTATTGTTCTCACCAACAACAAGAGGTTGAACATCAAAACTAATCTATAAACAGCAGCTATATATCCAAGTCCTTAAAGAGTCCAAGGCAACACTTATTCCACGTTCTTGATGTAGAAAGGCAGTGAGAAAAAGCCTCTTGTCAATGATTATATGACTGTGGCACCAGCAAACTTTATTTGCAGTATTAAAGGCAATTCAGTGCTAAAAATCACGTTTACCTTTTAAATTCTTTTGCCCACTGTAGGTAAGTACTGAAAGAAATTCAACAATGACCTAGTCAGTGTTTTAGATTGCTATTTTTTTCCCTGAATCTTTATCGGTTTTTAAGAAACTTTACATGAAATACCATGCAAAGGCTTCCACAAGAGCCATGGAGGATGAGCCATACAGGATGGGCAGGGACCCCAGCATTTCTTCGAGGGGCACAGTAAACCCAAAGCAAGCTGGGCAATGGGCTGAGTGGGCTGAGCAGGCGGTGGCAGCTGGCAGGAGCTCAGAGAAGCTAGAAATAGCAGCAGGGAGACAGAGAGAGAGGACTCAGGAACTGGAAGGAGCAGGTGAGAGAACACAGTGGTGGGAACAGGGAAGGCAGAACAGAAAGGAGGTGCTCTGAGACTGAAACATCCTGCTACAGCTCTGGGTTATGGTAAAAGTCTGATGGTGTTTTTAGCTTCCAGTTTAGCTACATGGAAGACAGGTCTTCACTGCAGTCAGCATAGGCTCTGGTAACCTGAGTGTGTGAGTTATCCTAATCTACCCTTGTCCCCTCTGGGTCTCCCAGGGAGAGTGTGACCAGCAAATCTGGGAGCATGTCTCATTGCAGCATTCATCTGAGTTAATGATCCAGTCCCTGGGAAGGCTAGAAGAGCTCACAGCAAGGGCAAACTGTGGGGCAGCACCAGAAGATATTCATCTCTCTCATGAGTCAATTTGTGTCCTTGCTGGAAATGAAGCACATTTTTGCAGAGAAAATAACATCTGTACTCCCCGATATGCCACTAAGCTTCATGAGCAGATCAGAAAGGACTGGAAACAGGTTCTGTACAGGAGGCCAAGCTCATTCTACAATGACAGCCCCAGTTCAGCTACAACCAGCCAGCACCACACACATGTATATGATTGCACTGGTAGAAGTGGATCTCGATGCCGTGGCTTTTTGCAGGGGTGTACATATCAGCTTATTGGCAAATTTGAGAGTAACTAGAAGAAATTGTTGAGGGCAGTAATAGAACGGAGGTACTAGCCTGGGCTGGGACTCTTCATTGTGGTTAGCAGGGCAAATAAAAGAGTTGTAAAGTATATTATGCCACTCCCATTTCACAATGCCCTTTATTCTGGGCTTTGATTAAAATACACTGTGTGAGACCCAGAAGTTTTACCACTGATAAATTAACTGAGTGTGGTTGTTGCCAGTTGTGAAACTAAAAGTCAGGAATTTCTTCTGAATAAAATGTTAATGTGCACAAACACACAAACATACAAGCAGACAGACTTTTGAAGCAGCAGCTTGTTAAGGCTAAGAGTACCATAGTTTGAAATAGCAGCAATTGCAAACATGTTAAAAAAATGGTTTCTTTTTAAAATAGCAATCTGTAATTGACACCCAGAAGAAAGTCAACAGAGATAGATTAAAACAGTCAGAACAAATAAACTGAAATAAAAGATGGAAAGAGGTATTAGAGAATAGGAGAAATACGGGAAAGAGACCCAATGAAAGGAGGCACAAAAAAGGCAACAAAGTGAAGAAAAGAAAGACATGCCAATTCAGAACAGCATGCCCTTTAAAGGAAAAACTTTGAAATCATACAAGAGTAACGTCATGCAGACAGCTGTAAATTGCTTTTCATTTGCGATGGATATTATTAAAGTTGGTTTTTCAATCTTTTCTTATTTTTGAATCACAGTAAAAAATCATCAAAGAAAGGTAGAAATGAAAACCAGGCTAATATTTCTGGCAAGAAAATACATGCATCAAATAGCAAGTACCATAAAAGCTCTTCAGAAAATTCAGTTTGACTTCAGCAAGATCTCCTCACTCACTAATGAGCACCCCTACACTTTTCTTTACAGCTTCCCACCCCATTTGTCTTGTTTAACTCACCACAAAGCCTACAAATTCCACAATTTCTAAGCAGTTTTTACATTCGATGGACAGTGGTCTCTCAGGACAGGAAGGCTCTAACTGCTGCATGATTCAGAGCTCAAACCACGGTAGCACTGGACAAGATGTGTCCTTATGTAGGCTTCAAAGCATGTGAAGAGACAACAAATATTCACTCACACTCTCATCCCTCATCAGTCTCAATTGCACCTTGATTTGTAGTAGGCAGGAGAATTACCAAATCACTTTCTCCAGCCAAAGGTCACCAGAGACAACAAAAATGTTCTTACAGACAGGGCAAAGCTGAGTGAGAAATGTTATGCACCTTTGTGTAGAAGGGAAGACTGACTTTAAACTAGCAATGCTTATTTTTTCCCTCACTGCAGTCAATCTATGGATGTAGAACCTGGGGAAATGACACTCCAGAAACGCCAAATTGACAGAAAATGCATAGTGTTATTTTCCATACAGTGGACTCAATTGCGTATCTTTTATGAACAGCAAAGCATCTAATTCTCAGTTATGTTAAGGACTAATTATAACACTTTGATATAGTAAGAGGGTAATAAAATGGGTGTAAATTACACTAAAGCTTTCTCTAATAGGCCCTATATTACTATAGGAATACAGAGAACCTTGAATATCACTGAGGCTGTAGATCTCCCTTATTCCTGCAGAAGTTCTTAATGCCCACAAGGCACTCCCCATCTAGCAGATGCATTTGGTATCCTTCACACCTACTGAGAGTTCCAGGTGCCATTTTCACTGCCCAGTATTAGACAGCTCCAGCCAAGAACTGAAACTATGGACGGTAGCCCAGCTAGTCTTGCCTGAGTTGTGAAGGGGAGAGTATGTCCAACATTCAGGGCTGGTAGTAGTGCCCAGAGGGCATCTTCCAACTGGGGAGATGTCATGTCAGCTGGAAGATGCGGGAGATTGTGTGCACAGCCTAAGAATGGGGCTCACAGGCTGTTTTGGAGATGATCTCCATCACAAGAAAAGGAAAATAGCAAAACCGAACTATTTTAGCAGAGTTATTTGCAAGCCACAGTTAGCCTATTTGTTTCAGGATTAGCTCTGTTGGAACAATATCCAACTCCCAAGGCACTCTGGATCCTCCTGTACAGCAGTACAGCTCTGACCTCTAAAGCACAGTAGCCACCTCCTGTGACCACAGATCATAAAGTTGCCTTGCAGATAAAAATTATGGAACCATGCGTTTCCTTCCTGAGAAGAACAGCTGTGCTATCGCAAATAAATATGTTTAAAGATCCTGGTCAAATGAGTCAGTTTAACATCATCTGCGTACTGCATTCCTGAATAACACATACACGATCTTCTCCTTGGTGGAGTGGGAGCATACTTTCCTTGGTTCTGAGGCTTTGCGGTTGAAGTATTGGAATTCTTTCAGATTAGATTTAGGGATATACTCTATCATAGATTGACAACTCCCTTTTGTTCCAGTGGGAAAAATGAAACAGAAGGGTCTCTATGTTACGCTACTTGGGTTCTTTGATAGCTTCAGATATATTCTGAGGCTTGGCATACAATGTTCAAATTCTTTCTGATGAAGAGCCTAAAATAACAAGCTTTGATGATAATAAATGCTACAAATTATGTGGTAATGGAGACAAGTGCCACGGGTAACCATATTTTTGAGCAACTTAAATCTCCTAAGTATATCTGTAACAATTTGGTTCCATGTCTTTTAAAAATGCCACTTCACCTATACTTAGTTTTACTCGTTCTTCGTACATGTAAAAGATAAAACATGCTTATAGAATGTGCAAGGTTTTCCCCCAGCTCTGATACCCATTGTGAGAAGAACAAGAAAATCAAGAAAACAGTATAAAATGCTCCAAATATCTTTTGCTTTTGGAAAATCTGAACAGAATTCTTTGTGTAAAAGGTTGTGTGGTGAGATTAATAGTGCTTCCCGCATCTGGTAGGGCCAGAAGCACTGTGAGAACAATATATTTTCTGACACTAATGCACTTCTGCTTTCACTACTGGGGGTATTTATACATACACAGTAAACACAGAACAAACCAATGCAGTGAAGCTTAAAAATGGTTGACGTGCATTATAGCTAAAAGTCAGAGATCAGTGCAGTGCCAGCTAAAAGTCAGCAGTGCCCTGAGAGTCTACTGCTAATTTGAATAATATTTCTAAACTTTATTTTCTTAAGTGTCATTCAGGAGATTTGCACAGAAAGCATTACTAAGATAAATCTTGAAGATAACATTATTCTTGTTGCCTCTGATGTATGCGGGAGTTGATAACAAGCTGATTGCCTCCTTCTGATGGATGACTACACACAACAGATGTTTTAATTTGATTATATCTGTGAGATAAGCATAATGCTGCGTTAAGTCCAAACTCTTTTTATGAGTCTTTCAAAACATTTTGCAATGAATGTAACCTTTTTGTAAATGTCCTTGCTTAAGGCTGCATGTGTTCTCATAATGGTGCAAATTATTAGTAACGAGTCAAAACCAGTGATTATGCAAAAGAAGAAAACTGCATTTAATAGTAGCTGTAATTCTGTGCTCTATGATAACCTAAATTAAGAAGGAAATACGATGCAAGCAGTGAGATGAGGCACAATAGCTTAACACTACTCTGAGAAGGACTATATGTTCTTCTTCAGCAAAAGATTCACAAGACGGGCAGAACGTTTTATTAAGAGCGCTGAAAGGCCAATACTTCATGCCAAGCACCCTCAATTCGAAAATTATCAGGCAAAGGTCAGCCTTGTGAACAGAGTGCTGCAGGGAATGGAAGATTTGGGTGGCAAACAACACAGGGTTACAAAATTTTGCTGTGATTTGAACTGAAGTGCCAAAAATTCCCGGAAAATAAACCTATTCCTTCACTGCAGTGAAATCAGTGTGTTGTAGGTTGCTCCTGTGTTTTGTTTTTATATGTAACATGGAGGGAATAAAAAAAATGCAGAACTAATTGGCTGCTTCAAAACAAAACCCAATCTGTATCATACCAAAAACATCAAAATGAGATATGCCAACTTTTCAAAGCAGATTTCATATTTCTCTTTTGAAAGAAATTATGAAAAACTTATTTAGAGACATCAATGTTTTTATTTTGGTCAAACTACTTATTCCAGTTATGTCATTAATTGTTTTGTCAAGGCAATATCGGCATACCATGTACCCAACTGCCTTGTTTCATTCCAAATGAAAATCACATGCAGTGATTCCAGTGGTTGCCAATCAGTAAAGTATCTTGTAGCTTATATTATATGATTTTTCTTTAGGAACATTTTCTTCAGGATTCATGTTATCTAACATCAGATACCTAAAAAGTAGATGTCTGGGATAACTATGCTCTCTGTCATCAGCTCATGTGTCTAGAGGTTTTTAAAATATCTAGACTCCTCTCCATTCTATAATGACTGAGGGAATGTAGGGTGCCTAATAGCTCACTGCCACTGTAATGACAGTTCTGGTCATCGAGCCTTTTTCTTCCATCCTTCAGCCCTTGGACCTGATCTGGAACTAACCCACTACAATCAAAAAAATGAGATGTCTCCTTTAGGTGGCCAGAAAGGTGCTAGGCTGTCTCAGCCATCTCCTGGAACTTCACTCCAAGGGTAACTTTCAGACAGCTAAAATAAACTGAGATGTCTTCACCCTAAGCCACATATGCCACTTGATATAGGCATGAACGTTACATTGTGTTAATGCAGCTGTATAGGCCTTCTTTAATTCTGAGTCAGTCAATCCGGGAAGCAGCCTGTTGTGGGATTCTTAAAGCAACACTGGAGCTAATAGACTAATCAAAATAATGGCTTTTCTGGGCACATCAGCAGTTCTTGGCTGTGGGTAGAATGATTTTGGGTTAAAAGTGTGTGTTGCATACAGTGAAACAGCAGTTTTTAGTAACAACGCAAGTTTTGTGGAAGCTCAAAAGTGTTCTTCATGTGAGAATAACACTGTAGCTTGCATGGGATTTTGACAGAAGTATGATACTGCAAGCGGAGAAATAGTTGCAGTACTAAAGAGAGATCACTCATACTCAGTAATTTTTATGGACTGTGTAAAAAAACCTACCTAAACCTGCAGCAAGGAACACTTCACTTGTCTTCACCAGGAGGCCCTGAGATACAAAAAGTACTAGCTTGTTTGTGTTCTGGGTATCTCTTTTTAAGCCTCAGAAAGAGAACACGATATTCAATGTTTCAATATTTTGCCTTTCTGGGTAGTGAATTGAAATGAGCTGACCCTTCCTTACCCAGTCAGGCTGGAGTTAATTATTTACAGCTTTAATCCGCAGCTCTTCCAAGTGGGCTCTTTCTTACCTCAGTCAGGCTGAGGTTAAATATTCACAGTTTCAGTCTAGAAGTAAGTAATAAACTGCCATCTGCAAATAGGGAACTGGGAACTATGAACAAGGAAACGGAAAGAAATGACCAGCTCAGTCTTATTTTATATATTTGGTTGTCCAGGAAATCCTGATTCAGCTGCATTTGGGCCCTAACAGGGAAGCTTGAAGTACTCAAAAAGGCAGGACGTGAGCTTTTGCTAGTAAGCCCGTCTGCGACAAATCTGTGCACTGAACTGGGGTTTACTTTAACTTCCACGTTGACTTTTGGTGACGAAGTTACTCCTCCACTGAGGACACCCAGGTAAGATGTATTCCTTCCACACAAAAACTTTCTAGTAGCACCTACCACTCTCATGGGCTCTCTGAACACCCAAAGTGCAGCTGTAGCGCAATTCTCACTGCACGGTGTGTCTGTGGAAATAAAAACAAGGCTTATATGGAAATACCTGACTTCTGAAATCCCCTTGTTGTAGACTCATCACTTACTGGGTAATGGGCGCCATGTCACTTCATGTGAGAGAGAGGGGCAGTGATGCCAGGCTGCAGCCAGGGATGTGAGACTACTGGGAACCTGGGTACAGCCCTCCCCAGGGCCTCCATCTCCTGCAAGCCCCTCTCCTACTCCCAGACCCCTGATGAGAGAGGCTGGTCAGAAGGTTCCTATGTGGGAGAAGAACCACAGGACTCGTGCGAGGGAGAGAGTGAGGCAGTGGCCAGCTTGGTAAGTCACGCCTGGATTGTGACAGGTTAGAATAGTAACATTAAAACTGTATTTGATGGCTTTTAAGCTTCTTGTATTGGACATTAGTCACCAAAAACTAACAGGAAAGTTCAGTAGACACAGCCAACTTTCTAAGCGAACAGCAACTCTAGCACTTGCAGCCTGACAGCTACAAAGAGAAAGAAGTGTATACAGCATACTGTATATACTGATGGGGGCTGAGAAATGTTTTCGTTTAAGTGGATTACTGAAAACGCAGCCAGCTTCTAGCACAGAGCTGGTGCACAGGAACTGATAAGAACACTCCAGTCTGTGCTCAAAGGGGAGTCCAACATTCTTCTTACCTCTGGAAGGCGGCGACTGTGTCTGAGTGAATCTTGACTGTATTTAAAGGGGGTGAGGGGGAGGAAAAGGCTCTTGGAGAGATTTATGAGAATTTGCACCGTAAACTGGAACTGCACTGTGAAAATATGCATTTAGGGAGTTTTTAAAACTAAATTTACATAAAATCACAATGAGATTTTTTTTATGTCTGTTATAGGCCAATTAAATGCATTATGCAAACAATTCCAAATTCATAGAGGGTAGATCTTGGACCTTCAGTGCATGACTACATATATTCCTCCTGAGGGCTTAGCCTGTTTTCTGAAGTACTTGGATCTGTACCTCTAACTAGTGCTGTAACCAAGACAAAAGTGAATCACCAAAATGTGAACAGGCACCCTCAAATTATCGCCATGTGCATCCGTTTACCTTTCAATCAATGCCTAGCCATTTAGCTCCAAGAGGAAGGAAGACCGTGAACCAAACATGAGGCTCAAGACAACTGCTGGCTATGCAATGGCTGGGTTTACATGGGCAGAGCTCAGGTTGAGAGTCTAATAGTTCTTACAGTCTCTGTCTGGGCCATGCAAAGCTGGCACCACCGGTGTGGTCCTAATCCCTCAATCCTTCTGCAGAAGGCAAAATCTCTGGTAAAAAAAGCTAAACCTGCTTTGATCTGGAATGGAGATGAACTTCATCTGTGTCATACAGTGTTTGGGAGCAAGTGGTGTGTGTCCAGCCCATTTAGGAGCAAAATGCAGAAAGGAGGCAGGTGACAAGTTGTCAGAGCTTCAACATCTGCAAGCTGAGTGCCCAGCTAGTCCGTGTGAACGTTTCCTGTTATTACCCTGCTTTCAACCTCCCCTGCCCCCTGCTTTAGATCATCTGGGGGGTTACGTCTGTCTTTTCGATACCAGTTCTGCAGAGTGGGGAAAGGCGCTGGAACAGCATCAACATGGTCAGGGATACGGATGCGAGGAGGAGCTCTGGGGAGCCCCCACGCCCCAGACGACAGGACTGGGCCCTTGTGAACTCCTGTGAAGATGGACCCTTTCGAGCTGCCGGTTTCCCGTGGACCGGGCCCCGGCAGGGCGGGCGGGTGGCCGTGCCCTGTCCCCGCCTCGGGAGGGAGGCAGCGCAGGGATCCGGGCTGCACGTCGGGGCTGGCCCCGGCGAGCTTGTGGTGGGAGAGCCAGACCTGAGAGGGGCTGGCCTCTGGCAGATGATTGACACCAAACTGGGTGAGGTTTCATGTTGGTTTTTTTTTT
>VXBO01009863.1:64425-163005 GCA_013400135.1 Rhinoptilus africanus | reverse complement strand
CCGCGGCCCCCCCCCCTGGTGCCGGGCCGGGCCGTGCCGTGCGCCCGGCGGGCCCGGGGAGGGAACCGGCCGGCCGCCGCCCGGGCCTCCCGCCCTCTTCGGTGTGCGCTGACGGGTGCAGGATTCCTCCCCCGGGGCAGCTTTTGGGATGCCCGCTGGGATGGGGAGCAGCTCGCCCACCGGGAGAGGGGCTAGAAGGTGCCTCGGGTGGTACGTGGGCTGTGGGCCTGTGCGTGGCCGCAGGGCCCGCTGCGGTGTGGATCAGCAGCTGCTTCCCCAAAAGTTGGTTTACATGTTGAGTTTCTGCCTCGGGCGGAATTAAGCCGTGATTGGGAGCAGCTGGGCTGAGAGCAGCAGTCATTCCTGTAGCACGCAGTGCCCATGTTGTTTGATTCACTTTTAATGACACTTTACATCCTGTATTCTGTTTTTACCAACATATCCTTAGATAAGTTTTTGAGGCTGTGGCTTGCAGGATTCTTCATAGAATAATTTGGAATGCACTAAGAGCTTAAAGTGCTGCTGCAAAAACAAGGTCCCTGCTCTGAGGCGCTTTTGGTCTCAGTTCTACCAGTACTAACCCACATATGTGAGCTAACATCTGTGACTGCAAGGTTAGGCCCTAAGTCATGTCGCAGTGCAACTGGTGAACCTAAGAAAAGAACATCAAATTGCAGCAAAGCTACATCTGAAACAGTTTTGAAGAATTAAGTCAATTTCTTGAGGTGTCTTGTGACATCACATGCCTAGTTTTAGTCTTCAGGTAAGATGTGCAGACACCTGAGCTTCTACAAACTGCTCTGTGTCTTCCGATTCTCCCATGTGGTCCATGATGGTCAATAATGATCTCAAAATTGTCACTAAAACATAATAACAAACTAAATATCTCTTGTATAGCTATTGCCAATGGCTATGCACAGTATGAATAACTTCATGCTCCGTTAATAATCTTGTCAAAGTCAACAGGCTTTACATACCTGCAAAGTTACTCATGGAAGCTTAGGGCAGATGAATAAAACAGCTTAATGATAAGATGCTATGGTAACCCAGAGCTACCCTGGTACTATTTTAAATTTGAGGTGTGCAGCTTCTTGTTGATTTTGGTATATATTTTTATTATTTCCAATTAATATAAATCATACTCAAGTAGTGATGGCTTTTGTTTTGATCCCAGCCCCAATTTTTTTTTGTAGGTTCCCATCACAAAAAGCTTTAAATGAAAAAGTTCCACTTTGTAAAATCTTGTATTATTTATTATTATGGGTTTTTTTCTCTCAACTGCTATAAACAGTCTCAAATTGTAGGCAGATTTTAAAAATGGACATAGCTTAGGAGTTTGTTCTTCTTTCTTGTCGTAGGTCCAGTGAGGAAAAAAATATAAAGATTGGTTACAATTCAGCTTTTTTCATATTGATCTTCATCTGCACCCTATGATAACTAAAATTGAGTAGACCTGTTGTCAGATAATAGAATCCTATGGTGATTATTAAAACAATTTTTGGAGCTATAGGATAGATTATGTCTGTAACAGGAAGAGTTGGTCAGAAAACAACAGTTCTGTGGGGGCAGAAAATGTGAGGTTTGGATATTGGTTGTTGTTTGGCATCAAAATGAAAACTAGAGCTGCCAAGCATTTGGGTGAAAACAAAACAGGGAAAAGAAGATCTACTTTGTAATAATCAGTTGCTCAGCAGTTCAGTGAGGATGAGGCAGAAGAGACACCAGCCTCAGCAGAGCTCAGTTCCCAAGTATGCCTACTAACCATCTGGCTTTTGTTGGTGAAGAGGTTAATAGAGCCCCAGCTAAAATTTCATTTTAACATTATTCATACCAAAGTATGAGACAGGAATGGCACATTCCCATAAAGATCCCGGACAAAATCATGGGCTGGTCCAATAGGAACTATCTACTTTGAAAATGATGCTTTCATGTCCTGTACTACATGCAAGTAATTGAAAATTTTGCCATAGAGTAAAGGGACAAGGTGTGATTTTTTAAAAAATTATTGTGAATACTATATTGAACATTTAATCAATAAATGGCAGTGTAAAGCAGCAGTTGCCCACATAAGAAATCAATGCTGCTATGTCCAAGTGAATATGAATTTAATTTATCTTCGGGATATCAAAACCAGAAATATGCTCCTTGAAATAATCTATGTAATAATTGTTCATTTCTGAACATCAGTAACTTAATTTTTCCATTCAGACAAACTTTACTTGCATTATTGTCTTCTAATTTTTAAGAAGCCATATCATAGTCAGTTAATTTTATAGTAACAAAATCAAATTTAGAGCTTCAGATATTTGCAAGAGGGAAGTATGAGAACACAGATCTTCATAGCATGGTAGAACATGTTTGTAACACGATCGAACCTAAAATGCATTCCTGTCCCCCATTAAAATTGGCAAATTTCCAGTTATTTCATGAGGGAAGTAGGAACAGAACAGAGGCATTATTGCATTTTCTTCTATTTATGGGGTATCCTTGAATTCTAAGACTTTTATACCTGAGACTTTGAAAATCACTTTTATTTAATCGCTATTTTGAGTTCCTTGGCATTAACACGCTCCTACAATATTCAGGTGGTGAATTCCATATACGAATGGTTTCTAATAAAAAATGATGAGCCAGATCTTAAGCTGCTGCAGATGAATATGGTTACATTAGCATTGATAGAGTTTCATGGAGTTATAGCATGTAAGTTTCCTGAAACAGTTTCAAAAGTAATTTCAAAAAAAGAGCAATGGAGTAATTCAGATCTTTTCATATTCATAATGTTTTTTCACTTATATTTTATAAACACTTACTATTATATGACCTACATTTAACCAAACAGCATTGCTTCAAAATGAATTACTCCTTTCTGGGATTAATTGCTGCAGTTTGAAAGATGCATTTGTGCCATAATAATGGCTGATAAAAGTTGTCATTGTGACAAGGTTAATTCTGAACTTAGGAGCAAAGATGGTGTCAGGCTCTTACCAGGAGGAAAATTCTTCATAGTTTGATTTTTGAGCTTTTCTGTCAGGACTAGGCTTTTAGGAAAGAGCTGCTCTTTTGAGGGGAGAAAAAAGAGCACAGTATCACCATAGCACCAGTTGTTGGAGTTTCCCATGCTTATGTTTCCTCTGCAGGATATTTTTAAGATTATATTTTTGCATTTGTGTCATAGGAACTTTTTTTTTTCTCGATAACATCTGTCTGTGCTATATGCACTTTGCTAGCATTCACTTTGTATCACTGTCACTCAGGAGCTGTGCCTCGCGTTGCAGCAAGAATGAGCAAAACCAACCGGTTGGGACCAATTTGTTCCTCTCTTGGATTTTGCATAGCAGGGTGTATATATATTTGTATCAGCTAGATACGAAATCTTATCACTATTGCAATGACAGATTTTGATCTGGAAGTGATCTGTGCGGTCTCCACACTGGCTGGCATGGCTACAGTTGGGAATTGGTGGCCCAGTGAAAGTCAGGGCTTCTGGCCACCTTTGTGGCCCCATGGTCCCGGGATCAGCAGGAGGGAGGTGAGTCATTAAGAGTCCTGGTCTGCCCGTGGCCCCCACGGCCCCTCTGGCACCTGGTGAGGAGAGGAACACAGCAATGTCCTGAGGCGGGTTGGGAGACCAGCGGTGCAGTGTCTCCTTTGCCACATAGGAGGCCTTTGACTCAGGGGGAATCACCAGGTAGGCACATCCCAGGGACGTCAGCTGGTTTGTATAGACAGAGCATTGGAAACTCAGTAAAATGGACTAAGATATCAACCAGCTTTGTGCAGATGCTGCAGGGTACAAGGGATTTCCAGCATGGAGTATTGGAGAGCCAGTCCTGTTATGAAAAAGTTGTCTGAGTTCTAGCCTAAGAGATTAGTGCTGAGATTTTGGTTACTTAATGGGTCCTTAGCCTTAATTTTTTTGAGGTTAGGGGTTTTTTTTGTTGTTTCTTTTTTCCAATAGGATAATGGGAACTGCTTTTTAAACTCTTATAATCCAGAATAAAATAAAAGATCAAAACACTTGTGCTTTTTTTATGAACTCTAATGCTGGAAGGTTAAAATAGACCAAAATAAATCGGAAAGAATATGCCTTGTTTTCGACAGACTAGTTATAAGTCCTTTTGAATTTTAACCTCACTGGCAGGTGGAAGTGATAATAGTTACGTTAAGAAACAGTGGAGCAACTTCTTACTGCAGGGGATAGATTGCTTTTATAGCAAGGAGCGGGCATACATACTGGGGCAGGGCATTGTGGCAAATGCTGCTGATCTGTGTGCAGCTGTAAGCAGTGAGTTGGTACCAAATATTTGCAAGATTGGGTTCTTAGTGACCCCGATGAGTCTTCAACGGTTATTTTTCATTGTGTGTCTTTATTCTGGCATAAAGACGGAGGAGCAGCACTCGTATTGGTTGAGTACAACCATTTATATCCTACAGCCTGAAAGAACACAGATTTAGTTAGTGTACAGATGCTTAGGATAAGATAGGTAGAGAGAGGAAACCACTTCAGACGCCACTTGTGTCCGTTAAATTCTAGGGATTTAAGCAGAATTTAAATTGTATAATGTATTAAGGAGTCTGCCGTGCAGTTCATATGGATTCCTGAGTTGGGGACTAATGCCCACTTGTTTACATTGCTCTGAAGTTTAGCAACTGTTTCAGATTTCAAGAAATAATAATAACATTAGCAGTGGCAGGAGAAAAACTAGTTGCTGATTTGTCCATGTTTGCTCATATTGTTTTTAATATGCCATTTCCTTGCTCTTCCTCTTGTTCTGAATGCCATTGTGGTTGTTACAGCTGGAACTACCTGTCCTTTTTTTCATATGGGTTTTAAAGCCTTTTCACCTCTGGGAAGATCATCAGCGGAAGGAGCAGTTTTCCTTTGCTCAAACAACTGGTATTTAGCAAGAACTTCCTGCTGGCATTCATCCCTGAGTTAGTCTGGTTAGAATTAGAGCTGGTTGAGAGTTTTTGACACTGTTTTTCATGGGAAAATGCTGATTTGTCAAAACTGAAACAATTTGTGGAAATGTACCGGTTTCCATTAAACTTTCATCAGGAAACCTTCCCGCCCCCGTCCATGGTGGCATTTCTGATATAGAAAGATAGAGAGAGAAATTAATCAATAATTAGAATAATCACTGGTCAAGTACGGCAGAAAGGCAGGACCACGTGTCTGGTCTGAGTCATAGAATGCACATTGAATCTGGAGCTCCCCCTATCCACTCTCCCCTGGATTTTGGAGGGCTGTCAACTCTCTCGTGCTTGCATGCACAAACACCCCCACGCCCCCCACTTCCAATGATTTTGATTTCACTCTGGTTGTGAATATGAAAAATGTATGAAATGTTACAGTGCTTTGTGGGGCAGGAAAAACATTTTCCTGACAGTGTTTCTTAGGTTGACCTGTAGCCATGTGTTCATTTTCTCCCTGTTGAGCGGGAAGGGCAGTGCTCTGAATGACTGGTGTCTTCTGGTCTTTGTTTCATATCATAATAACAAGCTGTATTCAGAAATTTCTGTCATGCAAAGGAACCACAGTTTTTATTAGTAACAGGCCTGATAGTCTGATTCCAGGATTCTAGTTCTCTACCCACCCAGAGTAGTATTTTGGCAAAAATTCGACTGAAATCAATAGATTTCAGGAGCAGACAGAGCAATCTGCTTCCTCACACTTAAAGCATCCTTCAGTTTACAGCCCAGCGGATACATCACTACAATGACACCTAGGGTTAACTTTGTGCCTGTGAAACGGTAATCTGGAACCAGAAGTATTAGAAAGCTGTCTTTTGTTTCCTATATACCTTCTGTTTGTACCCAAGGACTTCAGCCCACACTCTCAAAAGAGCTGTTGCCCTGTTCTGTAAGTAGACATCTGAGGTTTTAAGGTAAAAAAGAAAGATTTACAGAGCGCCAAAGGCGTAAGCTCAGCTGGTGATTTGAAAGTTACAGCACATTCTTTCTGGCTTGTTTATAGTCACCAGTAATACAAGTTTTGAGAGATAGCCTCTGCCCTCCGTGCAGTTGATCGGTTCCTCCAGAACATCGCATTGGTATACCTGTGGACTTCATTTGATTCGGCATTTAAACTCAGTTAAAAAAAAAAAAGTCTATGCAAAAGACATTAGAAAATCCATCCGTCTTGTGTTCCCAAGGTCATGGTGACTCTGTCAGGGCTTAGAGACTTTCTTCTGTTAGAATAGCAAGTGCATTTGAACAGGACAAACTCGGACAGCAGTGGGAAGGTTTCAGTCTTACTCCTCGGAGCCGTATTTTCCAAGTAAAGACCCAAGTGTGGTTCTTATGTGCCTGGGGCACTTTAATGGGCCTCTTTAAAAACTAGCATTGTGCAAGTGGAACGCATGCAGGGCCAGATTGTCATCTGGCATAAATCAGCTTTACTCTGTTGGAGGCAAGGAACCTGCCCTGATTTATACCAGCTGAGAATCTGGCCACAGAATAAATAATAGGCAACTGTATGTTATGAGGCTGTAATTCTCTTGAGGGGGCTCTTGTGATATCGGTCTTACAGGAGCCAGAGTGATGCAGTTCTTTTTCTTGGAGCAAAAGAGTAATTTGACTGCAGTGTTTTGAAGTCCTCAGAATGTTAGGAAGGAGAGATTTCCAGCAGTTGAGGGAAAGAAGATGCTTCCAAGCTTCTTGTAATGTATCATAAAGGATTCTTCCGCAGGAAGAATAATGGGACTATAATTTTGGAGAATTGCAGATGAATTGATTTGTGATAGGTAGTCCTCAAAAAAGAGAAATGTGTAAAAGTGATGATTTCTCATCGAGACCAGGCCTTTCCTTCAAACGTGCTCATTCACATTTGCCAAGCTGTATGAAAACTGAAGCTCCATCATCACTGATAAGCTGCTAGTTAGTGCTGGTGTAATTAACAAGGAAGCAAAGTGGAGAATGGGAAATTAAGACTAAGGGCCAAACTGCACCTCAGAATGTGGATGTGGTTTTTAATTTTGTTTAACGTTTCACCCAGTAGGGTCATAAGTGAGGTGGTACTTGTTTTATTGACTTAGAAAGAAAAGGGTATTCAGTTAGATTTCCCAAGAGTTAACCTGTAGTTCTCCTGTGTCTAAATATTTCAGACATGAGATGCAGGTGAGCCACCTCCCTCTGGTATTAATACTGCTGTGGATTCTGCAGCCCAGAATGGGAGTAAGAGCATCATGAGTATACGTCACCTGTTGGCACGGTTAGGTGGTGCCTGGGGCTTTTGGATGATAATGTGGTAATTTTGTAGATTTCATCTCACCTACTAATATAAGCACATTTTTAATGTTGCTGTACAAGAGGGTGAGCTTTGAAACAGACCACAGATGATTACTAATGGATTATCACTTCTGGTTATTTTCAGGGAAGGAAGCAGAAGCAGCTATCCAGGATTCTTGTGTGTCTTGAGATGCTGATCTGGTCTGATCCTTGAGATCTAATTACTAGCTCAGATCCTACTGGCAACTTGCTATATAAAGCTGCAAAACAGCAGAGATTTTGATAGCACGGCTTAGGCAGCAGTTTAAGAAAGGCCTTAGTGCTCAAAGGGAGTTGAAATTTCTTACCATTTTGACTGCTCCCATGTTTTTGGTGTTACCTGGCTGTCCTGGCCAACTTCCATATGCTTTAGGACCTCTGTGGCTGGAGTAAATCTGAAGTCATGGTTACATGAGGACCTAGCATACTTTGTGCACTTAGTGCTCCAGGAGAGTAGTGTGTGTGAATAACCTCTATCTATTAAAGTGCATGCTTGGGGAAATATAGTAGATGTAACTACACTTCTTCTCTTTCCAATTTTTTTCTCCAACTGTCTAGTCTCTTAAAATATTCCTTCATTAGACAATCAGTATGCACTGTGCAATTTCAGGCCACTGATAAAGAGAGGTCTGTAGCTACATGCTGGTTTATTTTACTTCAGCTCAGTGTAAAGCTAGTAATGAACATGGAGTAGCACTTCTCTGTTATCCTAAGCAAGACACTGCATGGGCTGCTTCTTTTTTTTTTTCACTTTTTACCCTGAAATGGGCTGCACTGTAAAAATATACGCAACCAAGTATGTATCTTTTTCATTATGTTATCAATAGTGATAAGATAGAAAGACAATAAAATCACATGGGGGAGTCCAGCATCTGACCAGCACTGAGTTGCTTCCGGAGTTCACATGAGAGTTGGTCGCTTCCTGCTCTCAGGATGCTCCCCCCTCAGCTCCATAGCTATCCTAACCGTTCCTGTAACATGACTGGGTAGTGACTCCAGGGTGTCCCATTCTTCTTGAGAAACTCACAGAGAGAGTGCAGGAACAAAGAAGTAAATCTTTGTGTGTTTTGCTACTGGGAAGAATTGAATGAGGTTTTTGAACAGCATAAATTTGTGTGTGTTCTGTGATCAGGAGCCCATGAAGATTTCAAGAGAAGAGCTGTCATATGCAGGTGGTGGTTGATCCTTTATTTCCTTTGGATGGTTCTGCGTGCAAGCATGCAGCAATTACCCTTCCAATTTGTCTCCTGCATACAAGGAGATCTATGATTCTGTAGTGGCTGTGCTATGGCAGTTGGCCAGCTGCCCTGCTGTGTAGCTTCTACCTTCCCACAATTCCCATTACCAATTTTCACAGTTGTATTGCATCCTTTTCCTACAGTGGTTAGAGCCTTTGCCCAGAAAGTGGGAGACCCATGGTCACGTCACTCCTCAGCCTGAGAGTATCTAAACTCCATCAATGTTGGGCTCCGAGAGGCAGGATCCTTGCTGCCTGAGACTGGGCAGGGCTTTAGACGCGGCACTCCACAGGGAAAGGGTTGACGTGTGTGGGTGGTCCCCCGAAGCATGTCAGAGGAGAAGAAAGGCCGTTCCCTGATGGATTCATTCATTATTCCAGCCCCTGCAGGGTGACTGATATTCTCTCCAGGGAGTTCACAGCACAACAAAGACAGACTTTACATACAGAATCTTTTTTTTTTTTTTTCCTTTTTAAACTGAAAACAACCGTTTCTCATCCTCATGAAAAGATCAGAGAGGAACATGTAATAGTCATGACTTCGTAAGCCTCTTTATTGCAGCTTTCACAAAGTAACTAGGTCAGTGATACATGCTTCTGAGCTATTGAATTTCCCCTCTTCCCCTCAGTCTGTTCTTCCATTTCCTCACCCAGCTTTACCACAAGGGAATGCCTTAAGTCAAAAATCTGGGAAGCTGATCCTTTTACTGCATTTGTAGTATTCTCATCTGGTATGTGCAGTGCCAGGCCATCAGGCTTGCAAAGCTGGCATAGCCCAAGTTTGCATGTAAACAGCAATACCACATTTTCTGGTTGTAACTAAAGCCATATCTGCTCTAGTCTTTGCCTCTGGCCAATAGAAATAGGAAGACATTCAGTGGGAAGAGACTGGTAAACTATTCTGGAAAAGGGACTACAACAAAAAAGTGTTTCTTCATCTTCCTTTTATTTCTCCATCAACTCCTTTCTTACACACTCCTTACTTCTCACATTTTCATACTTTTACCTTGAAGTTTCTTCCTAGCTAGGGGCTTTGCTGTTCCCACTCTTTCCTAAGGCCACACTGGTACCATGAAAATTAGTGCAAGAAGAAGCAGCCTAGAGCTTCCCATACGTACACGTCTCCTGCCTTTAATGTATATAAAGGAAGATAAAAATGTGATTCCAATTAAATCACCAAAATCCAGGAACATGGTTTGGAATGAGGACTTGGGCACAACCCATATAGATTTTGAGTTGTTTAAAAAATAGGCACTTAACCCTAAAAGGAAGATTTTGAAGTGTCTGTATTACAGATGAAAGCTCCTCCTATACATGTTGGAGAGGAGGAGGCAAGACTTGTTGGTGACTTATTTCTGAGAACAGCTTTTGCATCTTGACCCATGGCTAAAGCAGTGAGCTAGGAAGTGAGAGGCTTAGGCTCGGTCCCTTGAGACCCAAAGTCAGATCTCCAGCTTCCCACAATTTCATCCATTGTATTTTTGATGATACCATTAAGCTTCAGTACAGTTATTTGTGCTAGAATTTCCACACTTTCAACTAGTTGTGCTTAACATGTGGCAGAAAAATTAATGCATTGATGTGTGAATTACAATTTCTATAGACAATTACAGAACTTGTGGGAAATGAACAGTTTCAACACTGGTCTATTGTGATTGGGAAACTGAGGTTCAAAGAGAGCCATACCACTGTTATTTCTCAACAGAAATTCTGGATTAAAGCCCTCAGAGCATGTAGAAATTCTCATCAGCCTCAAATATCCTGCCAAGTTCAATAAGATACAGTTAACAGTTTTTTCTCCCCTACTTTTCTCCAGTTCAGAGGCCATGTGCCAGGAGCTGACAGAGAATGGTGAGGCACAAGGAAGCTTTGGTAGCTTGCTTCAGTTTGATCGTTTAAGGCCTAACTCTTCCCTCAGTTGACTACTTATATATTATTCACAGTTCAGCCAACTTGCACTTCCCCTCACTTGGCTTTTTTGTTCTGGTGACTTGTAGTGTGATTATCAGGCACATACCTACTGGTGGTTTTAAGTCAGAAACATATTGGCCTTCTCATGGGTGAAGGTGGGTAGCAAATGCTAGAAGCAAACCACTAATTATTTGAAGTATCTTACCCTTGAAAGTTAATGACAAGGCACATTTACCACTATCTTAACCACATACCTCAGAATAGAAAACACTGACACCTGCCTTTCCAAGCTATTGCTTAGCATGAATAGTTAGACTACCCGTACAATCATGACTTTTCCCTTTAAAAAGTGGATTTTAAGTTTCCATTTTTTGCTTTTGAAATGGAGGTGTTGATAGCTTTGACCAGAGCAGTAGTTTCCACTCAATTGTCCTTAAGCCTGCAGTGGGTTAGGAAGCAGGTGGTAATGTTTGTTTAGGGAACCATACTGCCTTTTTAGCATTTTCAGATAAGAGTTTAATGTTAATGATTGCCTGCCTTTTGAAAATGATGGATTGTTGTGGTTTTGAACATATGAAGAGCAAAAGCACGAGGAATAGTATCTACAGCTGCTCTTCCCTGGCATATCCCTGGATACAGATTTGGTCAGATATGCAGGCAGCTTGCCGTGCCTTAAGATACTACACATCCCATAAACACCAGTTGCTGAGAGCGTTGCCTCAAGGCAAATGTAAGGTAGTGCGACCTAGCTAAATCTGCTCTGCCAGAATGCTAAGCTCTGGGTAGGGGAGCTCACGTGGAATTTCACTACAGTTAGTTGATGGAGAATAAGGTGTTAAGCTGTGCTAATTTGCATGAAATTATGAAAGGTGAAGAAGCATCTATTCCAACAAATTAAAGCTGTAGGTGAACTAAGTCGCTCAAGAAACAAGGTGTGCACTTTTAACAAACAGGATAATTTCATTATTAGAGCCCTGCCAAGAGATGTGGTGGACGCTGTGATGCAAATCTCTAAATCAAGACAGGGTTTTGCTTATTAAACACATTCACAGAGAATTTACAGCTTTGCAAAACTAGCTGAGTGGAATGATTTCACTTGCAGAAGGCCAGACTGGGAATATTCATCCCAGGTCTTCCTGACATAGAGGTCCTGTAACCTGTGAGGCAGCAGGTTACCACCACCACTCATGTACCTCTCAGAATTAGGACTAGCATCTCCAGAAGTAACAAACAGTTAAGCTACTCATCTAACTAACGCTGTGCAAGGATATTTGAAATATGCGTGAGTTACACAACTCTGCATCCGAGGAATTAAAAAAATGTCTCTATTCTGAGAGAGCACTTTCCTCTGGTATGACTTAAGCTACTACTGCATTTGGAAAGCTTGGAATTGTTGTGTTTTGTGAGAATGCTTTTTAAAACATACTGTGTTCTTCATGAGCGCAGTGTTTGTGAAAAATGCCAAAGTGACAGCTTTAGAGAATGAGCTGCCCGTGTCAGTGAACAGTTACACCAGAAACCATAACAGAGCATGCAACTGGCTCTTGATGTTTAAAGGGATGCCGAGTGGTTCAGCTACTATGGCCATGTTATGCACAACTTCCTCAATGACAGTTGTTGAAATAGTACTTTCATGACATAATTATTAATCCATTAGGCATTTGATTAAAATGATCAAGGCATTTCATAGAAGCCCTTAGACATCCTGCAGACTGTTACTGATTTCTACAGTTGAATAAGTGCCTTCCAGATGAAGGATGATGATGTGCTATGACCAATACCCAGAAACATTCATTGACTCTAAACTGTTAAACATCAGCTAGTATAATTTGACATAGCAGCACTCTGAAATCACAGATTAGCATCTGCTGAAGATCTTATCCTATTAAATTTAACTAATACATGTGACAGTAAACATCTTCTGTCCTGTGGTAGCAGGATAAGGAATGTTATGCTATTGCCAGAAATGAGTTGCACCGTTTAGAAGTTTATGAAGTGTCATCATATTTTTCTTTCCATAGTTCTCAGTTGTTAGAAAAAAATTGATGAAGTAATTGGATGAAATTTGAGATATTCAGATGAAAATTAAGAGGCAATGGAAGGTTTGCTTCTGAGCTGCTCCTTGATACGCATGATCTTGTGTTTCTGTCTTATCTCTTCACAGCTTTCTTCCAGAAACAATTCCTTCAATGGAAGTAATTGTTTTGTAGACACTTAAATTAGTTTCTTCTTCACAATGTTTCTTCTAAACAAGCTTGCAAGTCTATATTCTGTCTTGGAGTGCTAGTGAAAGATTATTGTCTTGAGAATGACCTAAGATATAGCTTGAGGACTGAGATAGTTGGTTTAGAGAGACAAGGACTGTGCCTAGAAAAATTAGGAGGGGAAAACCCTAGAAATCCAACTTCGTGTGTACATTTCACATTTACAGTTTTATTCTGCCTCATCATAAACAAAGTGTAAGAGCCTGCAATCTCTCACACATCTTCAGGCAGGTAGACTAAACGCTTTAGACCGGCAAGTTCTTTCCCACTGAGCTGCGCCTAATGTAGGAATGTCCTCACCTTACGCTGTAATGCCAACACTGCTGGGGGCTGCCTGCTGCAAGCAGTGAGTAATATCTTTGTTGTGTGGAGAGAGAATTGTTGTATTCCTACGTGCAGGTATTTTAATGTCCAGAGCTAATTTTTTTATGTGGGGATTTACCTGCTGGACCATGCATACATGCAGAAGACACTGTTCTCAAAATACTCAAATTTATAGTACAGTGAATGAATCCTTCGCATGTGATTTACAGCAAAGATAAGGACCTTTCAGTGAACTTTCAAGGGATGTATTTAGGAGTGAAACTCCTATTTATTTCAGAATGGGCAGATTTCACCCATGGCTCTTATTTTCCTTTAAGCCCAGTAAAATTTTAGCCTCAAATAGAAATGAAGGACCTGATTACTCTTTCCCTTATTTCAGCAGGATGGTATTGCCAGCTAGTGATTCATAGTCTCAAAGGTAACTGGAGGGAGTCATTTGCAAATGCACTAAAAGGAACAGCTAATACCTGGGGGATAGGTTCGCAAATTTACCTTTGGCAGATGAAGATGTTGCTTTGTTGGTAGAGATACTTCTTTACCAAGAAATCTGATAACTCTTTCAACAGCATGCCACAGCAGTAGGATTTCTGCAACAGAAATCAGCAAAAAAAAGTTTTCCCAGGGTTGAATATCATTAGAACTGTGTATTTTTATGCCTGTGCCCTTTTCTCAATACTCAGTATATAATTCCCATTAATGGTTGTGGAAGTTAGATGCATCTATCAAGAGAACATATCCCCAGGGTATCAAATTCTGTTTTTCTGCTTCTTTGCATGTAACTTGACAGAGACAAATATAACCATCCAAGCTACTGAATTTGAGAAAGATGTGTATTTTTCCCCAAATCCATTCAAAGTTATTCTACTCCCAAGGGATTACATTTGAGTCCAACTTTCCTCTGATTTACTATTTTAGCTGAGCTGATGGATTATGAAAGAGAGTAATTTCTTTTTCATACTGTTTTCCTGAATCTGTCATTCAAAACGTGGTGTGTGGGGACAGAATGGTTCATAAACATTATTTTCCTGGAGGAAAATGGCTTCTCACAGTAAAAGGGAGCTCTGAACAGAGCTTCCGCATAAACATGTTTGCCCATCAGTGACTGACAGAGAAGCCTCTGTGTGTGTTAAGGATGCAGACTTGTTAAATGAGACTTCTTATTTGGAAGCAGTTTTTCAAATAGACTAGGAAGGATGGGTTATATTCAGGTCTAGAGAAAGAAATTGCATAGGATTCTGTTTTACCAGAATCTGTAGATTATATTATAAACTAGTACCATAGCAGGAGCATCCTTTGGTCAGGGGACGTGCCTTAACATAAATTCAAGATCTCTCAAATATTCTTCAAGGCCAGAGGTCTTCAAAAAGCTAAGCAAAATGAGATCTTTTGTGTTCCTTACACTAGTAAATTGTCTTTTCATATTTAACTTAAACCGAAATCCCCAAGTCTTAAAATGTGACTACAAATTTTGCACCCTAAACATATCCTTGTTTTTGTTTTGTTTCCTTGTTTGTTTGTTTATGGCTGGGAGGGAGGGATAGTGGCAGTGAATGCACTTTTAAAAATCCTGTTAATACCCTCCTTTTATCTGGAAAAACAAATATTTATAAATCCCTCTCAATCATGTAACTGTGTAACGATTGCAAGTTTGAAAGCACAGTTGTCTGGTTAATCCATTTAAATGCTTATTTTGAATGGGCAGCTGTGAGTCTTTGTGTGCACACAGCTTCTCCCCATACTTACTGGTGTGTTATAAAATACCATGGAAATTCTGGTTTGGTTCAGCAGCAACCCGCATATACACATATGGTTTTCTGTTGTACAAGATAGAGACTCTCCCCATGCAGAGCACATCCTTGCTTAAGGTGGACTTAAGAGCTGTGGCTGAAGCCAGTTTGCTCAGTCATTTCCAATCCTGGCTGTAAAGGTTGCTGAGGTCATGCCTAAAGAATGTGTGGGTCCTGGTCAGAGACACAAAGCACCCCCTAACTCATGACTTGAACGTGCTCCAGCAGTTGACACAAAAGGTGCACGTGTGAAGGGCCAGTACAGAGGCATGATATGGAGTTGTGCGTGAAAAAAAGATTGAGGAACTTTAGTTTGAATCCCTCTGCCTAGGTGAAAATAAAACACTGAACTGCAGGACTGCAATTTATGAACTCCAAACCATGCCATTGTACCTAAAATAATTTTGTCTTACTATTTGTGCCCCTTGTGCTTTGTAATTATGAAGTATTTTCTACTTGTGAATGTGACACTTAAACTGGTATTTGAACAGATGCAGCCCGTTCCAATTACTGTTACATTTTGAGACTGCTTTTGATTTTTTTTTTTTAATCCCAAATCCTTTATTTAGATTTGGCTTGATTTGACTAAAGTTTTGTTCCTTGGTCCACAGGGTCGTGCTTCCAGTTTACAGAGAAGGAAGGGAAGTCAGAATCAGGCCCTTTGAAATCAGAGATGGGAATTACAGTTCAGCAAAAGTTTCAGAGCAAAAGGTGAAACCCGGGCGATACTTTTGTCTGGGTTAATGGAGCATTTTCCCAGACTAGTGGTACTTTCAGGTAAATGTTCATCAGACATTTCCCTGAAAACAAAGCAGAACTGGGGTGACTGGCTGAGTTTTATTTTTGCAGAAAAATCATGTTTCACTTTAGACAGAGGATATCTGTGCTTCACAGTACTATCTGTCCCTTTTATGTAGTCCTTTCCCTTGAAAATACTATATTCTAAAAACAAGACTGTTCTGACTCTTTCAGCATCCTGTGAAGAGGAGACATTTCCTAGGTCTGTGTACTGCTGAGGAAACAGTCACAGAGAGTCACCTCTCTTCTAAGACGCGTCTTTTCAGATGTCTCCCATAAATGTTGTTGAATGACTTGAGAGACCAAGAGTACTTTTTCTACACTTCAAAGTCAAAATAACCTCCCATCAACTTTTGTAGTGGATTTGAACAGCTCTGGGATCCATCCTGAGGTGCCTCTGCAAAAATTTCTGGGGAGGAACATCAGTCCTTGGAGTGCTCCCCACAGTGTCATAACCCATGGGGATGAGTCCTAGGCAAGTCCCACCTGCCCTTACAGTGACGATGCCTGGCAGAAAAGAAAAACTGCAGAACCCTTGTTTCCTCTCCAGGAAGGACTGTGACATCTCTCATCTCAGGGCAAGTGGCATTTGAAAAGAGCGTGCTCAGGTTGGACCCAGCAGCAGACAGCAGGTCCCCCCATGTCCCTGGTGCAGTGGGCAGCCTGACCTTGCCCCACAAGTAACTGCAGCCGTAGATCCACAGAGGCTTTTCTCTGCCCTCAGCAGCGCTGCTGCTGTTGAAATACACAGTGTTATGCTACCCTAACCCTAGTGGGTTCCCGCTGCTCATACCACATTCTTTATTGTGTTTGTGTAGTCAGATAGTTGTCTAGACTGGAGTAGTGTTCTGGGTCAAACTGGCCTTTTTGGAGAGGGAAGGAGGTGTGGTAAGGTGCGGTCTGATTCCTCTGGGAGGGAGGAGAAAGTGCAATGAGGGATGTGAACAAATAACCAGAGCTCGGGGGGGCAGGACTGCTGGGTTTTGCAAACTGAAACTGTTTATGCAGATATTTTCTGTGTGGCCTCACTAGAGAGAAAAGGAAAAGGGAAGATCTTTTGTGTTCACAATGCTTAAGAAACAAATTAGTAATTTTTCTGAGGGCTTCTCCATGAGGCAGGCAATTGTTCTCAAAATATGTGTTTCCTTGCATCAAAAAAGAACAACATTAAAAATAAGGTGTTAGAAAATGTGTGTGAGTGTGAAGGAGTCTCTGCAGTGGCACCCCCAAAGGGAAGATCTGCTTAGGGCCCTTGAAAGCTCTATGTGGCAGGAGCCTGTCAAAAGGAAAAAATGGTATGGCCTTATGATTTCCAAAAACCTGTCAGGAAAGTGTGACAGTAGTTTTAAGAGGGTATTACTAAATTAAATAAAATGAAAAATAAAAGCATGAAATGGCAAACACAGGAGTGACACTTGTTCTGATTCACCGAGCAACCGAGCTATATCAAAGGGAACCTGGGGGAGTCAGGCGTAACTTTGAATTTCCTGTTTTGTGTGATTTGTCACAGTCTTAATGTCTGTGCTTCATTTTCACTACTTTAAAAAGCAAGCAAAAATCTCTCCCCAAACTGACATATGTCATGACCTTTCCTGGAGATTCTCTGAGACCAGAGGGGGTTTGAAAGTGCCTGCCAGTCTCCTGAGGGAACGAACTGTATCAGTAAACATATGCTTCTCTGTATTAATTCTTCATAAGGCACAGCAGCTGCTTTTAAGTATTATTTACACAGTTTCCTCTACATTTTAGTTATCTTAGTCTGCTCTTTTGAATACACGAGAGTCCAGTGGACATAGATTTAGCAACAGTTTTAACTTTAGCAAGATTTAACTTTAGCAAGAGTTAACTGTAGTTTTGGGGGAAAGATTTGGCTTTTTCCTACCTGAGTTGATGCATGCTGCCAGCTCAGACATCAGTCTTTAAATCATTACCATTTTGCATCTGGAAGGGATGATTTTCTGCCGTCTATCTAGCCTTCCTTATTCCTGTTGAAAATGCTGCAGGTAGACAGTCAAGTAACATGAAAGCTTTTTCAACATATAGAATTCACACCTCTTGAGCTTACAGTTGATTTAAAAGTAATGGAGTAAACCACAACAACTTTGTGTGCAGGAATTTTTATTTCTGATACAGGCTAGACATGTTCCTACTATAACCTATACTGAAGTAAATCAGCTTTAAAAGGATTTGAAGATCCACTGACCAAACCCTAAAATATCTACACCTTTAATTTAATCAGTTAAACTCATGTGGTTGGGGTGTGTGTGCCAGGCCAGCACTTAGTTACTTGAAGCCTTTTGGAAAGTTAAGCATGACAAGGGCACATACTAAATATGAGTAAAGCCCTGTAGGAGTGTCGTTTGTGAGTGTTTGGCTGAGCAAGTATGTTACTATTTTTGATTTCTGCGCGGCTTTGGTTGTGCAGTGGTCTGTGGGAGCTGAGGGCAGGGCTCCACCTGCACAGCGTGCCTCTGGTGTCGCAGTGATACGCCATAGAATCACAGAATCGGTGAGGTTGGAAGGGACCTTTAAGATCATCAAGTCCAACCATTAACCTGCCCTGACAAAAACCACTTCTAAACCATGTCCCTAAGCACCTCATCTACCCTTTTCTTAAACACCTCCAGGGATAGTGAATCCACCACCTCCCTGGGCAGCCTATTCCAATGTTTAATAACCCTTTCAGTAAAAAAATGTTTCCAGACACCAGCACACGAGTGTCTGTGTAAGGGAGAAGTCAGAACTCTACCCATGTGCCCACCTGCTCTGGCCATCACAGGTACCACAACTGCAATTCCCCACAGGGGATGGAAGGGTTTGGCAATACAGTATAGCAGGAAGCTCGTAACACTTTTAAAGTTATCCTCTTTGCCCCTACCATAGATACTAACGTGTTCTGCTGCCCAGAATTTTGGCAGAAGATGCAGTCACTTGCCCTGTGACACAGACCTCAAAACTTCTCTGCCTTCCTCCCACGTATAGCTTGTCCGGTGAGGATGCTCCTTAAAAAGCAGACAAGATTTGTCTTTGTGTTAAGCAGGTATCATAAGACAATATGATATCTTGTCCTAAGTGACAGGACAGTCACTAGGACTTAGTGGGTTAGGACTGCCAGAAAGTAATAAAGGGATGGCCTTAGGTATGCACCTTAAGAATATGATTAATTTTTCGATCATCTCATGTATTTTTTCAGTTTATGTGTGGCACTGAGCACGTTCAGTAGCCTTGCAGATAAACTGAAGAACCAGGATGTGTCTCTATGGAATACTTCACTGCTAATAGAAATAAATTGACCATAACATTATTAGAAAACGTCCTAAAGTACTGTTCCACCTGTAATGGGGGACTCCTGAATTTCCCTGTTGGAAACTGGGAGTTTAATGAACAGACAATTGAAAATAGGGTTGAATGACTCTTGAAGGTGGACATTCCTCATTTCTCTTGTAGTAAGCAAGATAAAAGGAAGAAACGTAAACTAAGCTTTTGGAGGGAATATGCACTTCTTTTGGGCCAAATGATCCACCTTCCCCAACGCCATTATGAAGGTTGAAGAGCCTGACCATATTTTGAAGTAGGTTGCTGGTGGTGGTGTGACTATTGAGGGGGCGGGAGTGGGGAGAGACATGTTTCTATAAACAGGCTTTCTTAACTAGCTGAAGGGAGAGGTACGATGGGTTCAGAAGCTCCGTTCTACCTACTTACAAGATTCAGTTGTATGGTTTTGTTCTGGTGAGACCCTGTAGCTGAGAGTGGAGGCACGTTTGTGTTTTTTCTTAGCCAGAATTGCTCCTAATTGTGTATGTGTTAAATGTTGGGTATTTTGCCACAGACTCTTCTGTCATGAAAAAAATTTTTGCTTCCTTCTATATCACAGAAATAACTGTATAATGCTTGAATGGCTGCTGTCTATTTTCAGGGCATATAAATTCGAAAAATAATATTTGTACAAAGCTGAAGTGTTTATATTCTTTCAGCTCTGTTTCAAGTGAAGGAACGGCAGCTTTCACTGGGCAGGCAAGAATACAAAAGGACATGAAGTTGCAGGATGTGCTTTTTAATGGAGAGGTCAGAATTAGCTGCGCAAATGTCAGTTCTGAACCATGAATCATGCTTATTCCAACAAAACAGGAAAGCTCTTTTCCCTAGCCTTGTGAACCAGATGAGAATTGCTGTATTCAATACTCACTGTATATCTGAAGTCACAGAAGGAGTTAACCACCAAAGACAGCTTCCAGTAAATTCCAAACTTAATGCATTATGCAGAAAAAACCCCCTAGACCCCGTAGTCATAGCTGAATAAATTGATCTCCATGTTATATCGCATACAGTTCTCCAGTGCTGTGTGCTGTTTACCGTCTGTGTTAGGGAGGCTGTGGGTTAAAGTCAGAAGATGAAATGTCCCTTTGAGTGCCCTATGGGAAGCCATCATTTAGATTTTTTTTCAGCCTTTTTGCCTGGAGACAGTATTCTTTTGTTCCGCCTACCATGGAGTGCTAAACAGTGGCCAGAAAATGTGGAAGAGAGCAGCAAGTTAAAAATCCACAGGTAAAAATCCATCTCATTATCTGAAGCAACACAATAATGTTATTTTTATTCCCTGTTTTCAGAATGCGTTCATGCTTCTATTGTAAGTGCTGAGCTGGAGTCTCCTCGCACTTGCATGAGTGTCAGTCAGGAGTCACGGCAGAGAGCTCCCTTCCCAATCGTGTTTGAGGCACTTTACTGCCATGCCCTGTACCAGCGAGAAGAGCCCAGCCCATGATTAAAACTGCCAATGCTACCTCGTTTTGGAAGTAGTGGATAAAAATAGCACTATTTTAATGCTTTAAATGCAAGAATGATTTTTATCGTCAAGATCTCCAGCTTAGCATGCTGTTCCCTCCCTTATTTTCTCTGGTTGTGTCCCTCCCTCCAGCTCCTGCCAGATTTGATTCTGTTTCTGTGTCATCGCCTGCAGCAATCCCTGAAGCAAAGTTTTGCCAGTTCCACTTGCTGTTTAAAGCCAGGCACTTCCACTGCAGAGACGAGTCAAAAAAAGTTTTCTAACTCCTGCTCTTTTTCCTTTTGTCTTCTCCCTCTGCACATACCTTCCCCTGCTCCTTGCCTGCCAGTAGGCAGGTTTCCCTGATAATACATATCATATACATATATATTATATATGTTTATATATATATAAAAGATATGTATTGCATATATCAAAAATAGTGGTTTCTTACATTTCAATGCAGTTCATCAGTGCCTTTCCCACTTCAAACCAGTTCTGCTTTGTCCTTCCTTCAGCTGGGGGTGGCCAAAATGCTTCTGGCTAGGTCTAGTTTGTCAGAATGGCTTATCTAGTCAGCTATCTTCTTTCCTAGCAGACTTCTTAGTCAGGGCTGAAGAGCAGGTTACAGTCCACACAAGCTGCTGAAGGCCCGTGGGCCCCACCGGACTGTTCTTTCCCCCCATCTCATAGTGTCTGCTTTGTGATAGGATGGGTTGCAAGGCTCTAAGTGTGTCTCATTGCATTAACAGTTGTGTTGTTGCATTTTTTTCATCTGACAGACAAGAGCCATTACGTGATAGGGAGAGGCCATGATATGCATCTCCTCCAAGTACTTCACAAAGAGGTATCTTCATAAAACAGAAGTTATTTTGGTCTTTAACCTCTGCAGAGCCCAGAAGAGGCTTGATCAGGCACCAAAGCAGCACGAGGACCCCAACCAATTTGCAAACAAAAGTGCAATTGGTACACTTAAAGGCATGTCTTTAAGTACTGACTGAGGCATCTGTTGTGCTAGGCCAGAAGGCTGAAGATCAAAAGGAAACCAAAGAGGTGAAATGCCTTCTGAGGGGGGAGAAAAGGGAGTAAGTTGCTAGGGGCAGACCAGGGTGACATCAGTGATTTGTGACTATACATGATATAGATCAAGGGAGAGAGATCCTGCAAAAGAATCTGTAGGAATGTGGTTTTCTGGAGTCCTGCCACGGGGATAGTTAAATATCTAGTGAGCTAAACACTTAATGGAACCTGTTTTCCTCTGACATATTTTAGTTGTATGTAAAAGTTAGCTCATATTTGGCTTTACAGGGGCTTTCTCAGCACTCTTGATAATCGTTGTTAATAGAAACAGTCAAAAAGGTCCTGCGCCCCTGGTAATCCTACTGGGGTAAATCATAGATGAGCTAAAGGACTGTAGCTCAAAGCAGGGTCCAAGACAGTGTGAACTACATGAGTTCATACTCACATAGTGAATATGGGAGTGTATATCAGAGTGACACTCCATTTCAACTCATGATCACATTAAGCTCAGAATTGGCAGTTGTAACTGAAAAATTGAAAATACATATTTCATAGTTATCTCTGAAGGTGTTGTCATGGGAATTACTAGGTGATCTGCAATGTTACAGATCCTGTGATTTTATGATGAGTCATATGATAACTGACATTTTTCTTGAAGATCAAGCTCCTGGATACCAGTGAATTATTTTATTTTTATCTTTTCATTTTGTAAGTTAGACAGTAATAATTCCACTCCTCCATGGCCGAAGTTTCAAAACATGACTCAGGTGCAGTCTAAGAGTCTAGGCAGCAATGAGAAATAAAGAAGAGCAGTTGGTTTTCGGTTGGGTTTTGGTTGTGTGGTTTTTTTCTTCCTTTATTTCCATAGTCTCTCTGTCTGGTCTTGTGATTTTCTAACTCATGCTTTTTTGACTCTTTGGGGTTGATTATGGTTCTGTCTTTTCTTCCTTGTATTACTGCACTGAACATAATCAGTATAATTAAGAAAACCATCAGGATATATCCAGGTCTTAAAAGCAAAGCTTGGATCATGCATTTTCCTTGACTCCTTCCCGCATGCAATTAATTCATCAATATTTGTAAGGCAAAGAATGTGGTTTTACATCATCATCTCTCCACTTTCATGATGCTGGCAGTGTCCCCATCACTATCAAAGTTCTGCTGAGGTTATGGATCGTGTACTGGAGGTGGAAGGCAAAATAGGAAAAATGCTGTGTTTAGTACTGTTCCTGGCAAAGCCTTATGTCTTTCTGTTGGATGAGAAGGTAATGCAGCTTGGACGTTCTTCATAGCAGCTACTACTATAACGAGATATGATGTTGTGGTGCTGTGCCCTTTGGGAGAACAAGGACAATCTTCTTCAAGGCTTTCTGATAAAGGCATCCTCCTCCTTGCAGATTTACATGATGTAGTGGAGTGAAGTCTTGAATTCAAGTCTCTTGAATTCAAGTGGAATTATTTCACAGCAGCTGAGTAGTTGAAGTTCCCATCCCAACATCTCCCTCAGCAATGTTGGGGTTTTTTTAAAGGGATGGGATCTATCAGATCAGTAATGCTTTTTTGTATGTATACGTGTGCCAGAGGCACTGGATGAGAGAAAAGAAATGCAGTAACAGTATTTTACAAGATAGGAGTAAGAGAAATTGGCTGCTGTTTCTGAGATGCATCCTAAGACATAAATAAAGTTTTCCAGTGTAGATATTCCCAAAAAGACAGCATATTGGTTTGGGCTTTATTTAGATGTTGTTGGCTTTTGAGAGTTCTGCAGGGATACTAAAAAATAAGAGGAATGTAAACTGTACCCTGTGGCCTCAATGAAAGTTACACATCTACAAACAACAGCCACAAAGCAAACAAATTCAAGACAGACAATAAACTTTAGGTGAGGCGTAAAGTTTGTAAGGTCCAGAGAAATCATAAAAAAGACATGAACCATAGAGTAAAAGTGTTGTCCTGCAAGCCTGGCTCTCCCAGAATCCATGAAGTTGATATTTCTTATGTGGCTGCTCCGGTGTCTCTTCATAACATGCAGCCCACATGTTGGCTTGCATGTTCCATGCATTTTAACCACGGTGACTGAACTATGCTGAAAGGGTTGGTTGAAAGCTTCATAGCCAAGAAACCACAGTCTTGTATTTGGAGCCTTCTCCATGGACAGGGAAGCAAGAAAAGCTAGAATTAGGCTTCCTGCAGAAGTCAAAATAAGAAAACTAACATTAGAAAGTAGATGGCAAAACTCAAATTTTAGGAAACAAGCACACATCTTAGGTTGGCTTCCTTCAGATGTGCAAATCTGTGTTTTCTCTGTTGACTTTCCCATTATATCCACTTTTTCTTTTTTTCCCATGCAAAATGAAAGGTTGCTTCTGTCCACAGTGACTTTGGTTTTCTGAACATGAGAAAACCTTGAGGTGTTGGCTCATAGGGTATGAAGCGCAGCAGGATAGTGAAACATTTTTAGAGATTGATATTCAAGTGACTATGATAAAAGGAGTAATCTTGCTGGTCATGAACCACTCATTCCTTGTGGGATCCTCAGGGAATGAGTGAATACACTTCCCTAGGGAAGAACCCTAGCAACTTGTCATTCTCCAGGCAGGATTTTGTTGATAAGAGATAGGTTTGAGTTCATGTGACTTGGAAGGAGACCAATCTTTCCTGGATTTTTAAGTCCTCAGAGTCTAGTAGTAGGCTGTGATCAGAACAGAGTGATGTTGAGGTTCATATCCAACTCCAGATTTCATCTCAGACCCTTTGCAGAGGTTGATTTCAGCATCAGTCTGATAGGGGAAAGTCAAACTTGGCTTTAGTTTGGAACTAGGTGGGTTATCACAGGGCTGAGCTTGATTAATGAACAACACACCAACACCTGCTACAGCAATGTGAGGGTATTAGGGAAAGTAAACTGCAAATCGTAGGGGCTGAAGCGTGGAAGAAAGTTTGTCCACCTGGGCAGTTTACCCAATATCTTGAACTGCCAGAGGCATGAATAGAGAGGCACTGCAATATCAGCCTCTACTACAAGAATTCTGGGGAGAAAATTCAAGTGTAGTCAGTTCTCAAGTCCTAAAATCCCATTAGCTTTTGTTATTAATTTAACCTGTTCAGAAATTAGCTGGCTCTAACTACCTAGACTTTTGCTAGTAATTGAATTAAAGGCTATCACTGTAATTTAGAAACTTAACGTTTATGACCTTGCAGTGGATTGCTACTTTCCAGATAGCTTTTTTTTTTTTTTTTTTTTTTTTAAATTCTGTTCCNTTTTTTTTTTTTAAATCAAGTTCCTTGGTTTGGAGATCCCTCCTTGGAAGAGGTCCAAACATATTTTCATCCATTTGTTCCAGTGGGTGAGTCTTGGCAGAACCTGGCACGGCCGGGGGCGGCACAGGAACAAGCCCTGCCTCTCAACAAACATAATGTGCTTGAAGCAGTTTACCTAAGGACCCGCCTTCATGTGGCTTTTGGCTCCAGTGCTGTGGGCACTAGGGAGAACTGAGTTGTGTCTGTGCCAGAGGCATCCGTCGTGACACAGCTGCCCAGTGAAACACGGAGCCATGTGAGCTTCGAGCTGAAAGCAGTGTAGCAAAGCTAAAGTCTTTGCTGTTTGAACAGCAGATGTCTTTCTCCTGTGCTCAGTTGTGAGCCATTTGGCACCCTGCCACAGGCTTCCTGTGTGAACTTGGGTGAGTCATTTCATCTCTCCCTTAATATTTCTCCATATTGTTCATCCAGGCTTTTAAGACCATAGATTGTCTCTTACTGGGTAGGGGGACAGGAACCTCCTCGTCAGGTTCTTTTGATCATTATTGGAACCTAGATAAATCAATACAACTATTAGTTTCTCTTCAACATGTGGTAAATAAGAGGTACCATACAGAAGAAGAGCAATTTGCCATCATGATGATTTTATTAACACATATTTTATAGAACACTAGATTCAAGACCTTTTGAGTTCCTACCAACTACTTCCATGAGGCTTTGCTCCTCTGCATGGCTTCTGGGAGTTGTTGTAACACAAATAATTAAGAACAAGAAATGTTTATCTGGTGTTTAAAATTCAGCCAGCCTCTAACACACCACCAGCATTCTCCACCCGAGTGAGTGCTCCCGGTGAGCTCATCGTAACCCTCCCTTCTGTCTAGGACTTTCTTCTATACCATTAAAATCATTGGGAGTTTTGCCACTGCTTACAACAGCAGTAAGATCAGAGACCTTAGATCAGTAATAGAGCACGCTAGTGATGAGATGGATGTGTGATTTGGATGAAAAGGGAAGACTTTCTCTCAGTCCCTCACAACAGCTCAGAAATCCATCGAAAATGTTAGCAAGAGGCCTTTTTATTTCCTTCTGAAAAAAGCATGTATATTTAATTCCTACAATAAAATATTCTAATAGTAGTAAATAGTAAAGTTCTAGAAGGAAAAAATTGATTTCTCAGCTAATAGAGGAGAGATGAGGAAATTACGAATCCCAGGTTGCTTATTATTGCTTGACTAGCAACATTTGGCCACAGAGAGCAATATGAACATAGTTTTAACATGCAGGTGGCTACAAGAGAAGGACTGTGCTATATGAAGCCAAATACCTCCTTAAAGTGGCTCAACCTACTTTTCCAAATATATTACGGAGTGAGTCAGACTGAAACTGTTGTAGATAGTCTGTTCCACTTCAGATAGTTGCATATTCATTTTAGCTTTAGAAAAAAGTTTATGTTCGCCTTTTCTGTTCCTTGTAGTCACACTGGCTTTTCAAAATAGTTTTTGAAATAAAAATATGTTTCCTGAAATTCATGCATTGGGACAAAAAATACCTCTTTCCTTACTGCTACTGCACTGAAGCAGATAGTGAATACAAAGACTCAACCACTAAGCAAGTAACTCTTCAATGCCTGGGTGCAGAAATGTAGCTGTTGGGTCAAAGTTGACTTCTACAAGACAGACTGTCATTGCAAGTTAGAGTTCAAGTCCCCTTGAGTTGCCTGGAAGTAGCAGATTATATGAGCTGTGTAGACATCCTATTGCGTTTCCTGTTTGAGTTTCACCCATAATGTCTGGCAGACCATCTACCTTAAGTTGAAAGCCAGTTCCAGCTCTGTGTTTTCCTAAGTAAACAGTAATCAGATTAAGGAAAACACCTAGGTTATGCTTCAGGTTAGTAAAGACAAACTTGCCAAATTCGGCATGATCCATGTCATAACGATGTCACCCACCTAACATGCATTCCCACTACGGTATCCACAGTTATTTTGGCACACAGACCACGGTGCAATATGGAGAACAGATATCCTGCCTGTGCGTAATGCAAATGGGTAACTGCAGAGTAGTTATTTCAGTGCAAACTGGACTCAGAATAAGCTTGATTCTGCGAATTACAAAGCAACTTTTGCTCCCTCCGAAGTCAATAGAAGTTGATTTCACTTTTAAAATTCACTTTGATTAACCTGCTCTTGACACTGTGGCACTTGCCCTGTTGTAAAGAAAATTGGGAGCTGTGAAAGATCAAAAGATTTTCTAATTTAAGGTGAGAGGGAATGTTTGCTGCTGATGAAAACCTTATCTTCATAATGAGCAATAACACAATCTGAAAATCTACCATTATTGAGTTTCCTTCTCTTTTTTTCTTTTCCCTTAAGCTGAAATTATGTCACCTGTAGACAGAAATAAGGAAAATGGATTGCAAATGCCAAACCTGTGCAAATTTTGTGACATCAAACTAACAACCTGCTCAAACCAACATCCATGCAAGAGCAACTGCAACATCACGGCTATCTGCGAGAATAGTAGCGAAGTTTGTGTAGCGATATGGTAAGTTATTTCTTCATACAGGTGGGGAGGGGAGCACACCCTCATTCATCATTACTTTCCTTGATTGCACTGATATTCAGAAAGTCCCTGCTACCTCACCAGGCTTTGCTCTCTTGCTTCCAACTCGTATCTGTGCTCAGCATACTGAGAGTTGCTTGAGGTTAACAACAATTCTGATATGAAAAGTTCTTGGGATTTTTTTTTTTTCTAAAGCAGTTCTGTTCCAGCTTATGCTGTTATTGGAAAAGACGCATGTTTTTGCTCAAACCATTAAGCTGCATCCACCCACAGCACTCAGAGTAGAAGCAGATTTGAGACTCAGAGGATTGTGGTGGAATTTGCTGCAGACAATTGTCTCTCAGGTTTCATACTGAACTAGATTATGTAGATCAACCACAGGAGGCTTATTAACTATGTATAGGTAGAAATACTTTCTCTTAAAAAAAATCTTCTGTGTACGTAGTGACTATGATGTAGGCATGTTGCTTTTTATATAGCATATGTCTAAGTTCAAAGAAATCAAGAGTATATGAAAATGAGTTGTAACAGTTTTTTAGGATTTATTGACTCTAAAATTGCATCCCAGTCTAAAAACTGGGGTTTTGCCCTTCCATAAATGGTAAGCCAACCCTACCAAAGAAAACCAGAGTCACTTTTAATGAGTTCATAAGTGGAAAAAAGGAACGCAACTGAGTATTTACAATATTGCTTCTTATTTAGTAACATAATTAGAACTACATCCAGAAAGGCATAATTGCTTCATTTATTGAGGGATTAGCTGTGTCCATTGACTTTAAGAGATGTTCATCATAATTGGAAGTAGGCACTTGAAATGCAGGATCAGTCCAGTGTGCTGTTCCATATTTGTCCTGTGCTCCTTTAGTAAGTCATCAGTCAGTGTCTATAATTGCCATACAAAGTGGCTGTAGTACAATTTAAGATACATTCTGGAATTTTCATGCCACTTTATCCAAAGGGCAAATGAGTTGAGAACTGTATTTAAAGTGCTCTTTGCCTCTGAGTCTTGTGTCAAGGAAATTAAATCTGTGGACCAGGACAAAACGTAGGAACATGGTCCAGATTATCAGCTGTAAATATTTCTCTGACAGTGAGGCACCTCTGTCTTGCAACAGTTCTATGGCTGGTATTGATTTGTTTTTGTTTTTAAATTATAAGGATAACTCCTTCAGTGCAGAAATTGTGCTGATTGTAGGCTTCAAAAGCAAAACGAAAAGGCCAACTCACTAGAAATTCCTCAGATTTTGAGGAAACAATTCAGTTTTTATCGTAATTTCCCACAGATTTTTACTGTCTGCACAGTGACCACAAAAACCAAAACTATGTTCTGAAGTTCACAGCAGTTCATTGAGCATTAGTTGAATAATTCTGGGTGAGATTTTCAAAGGCACTCATTGGAGCTTAGTGGTAATGCGATACAGGAGTAGCTATGCCGTTGTACAAATGCTCCAGTGTGAGGAGCCCAGACACAGCCAAATTTATCCCATTCAGGAAAGCTGGAGAAGAACATATGATACTCTTTAAAACCTATTTGAGTTCTCCAAAGAGGCAAATTTTGGGCAGGCGCAGTTCTGTCTGCTGCCTTTGTGAAATATTCCTTCTTTGATTTCAGTGTTCTCCTTCTCATTTTTAGGAGACAGAATGATGAAAATGTGACATTAGAAACAATATGCCATGATCCCCAGACAGCACTGTATGGTCACATGTTGGATGATTCCAGTTCAGAGCGGTGTTTGATGAGGGAAAAAAAGGATGATGGAGGACTGATGTTCATGTGTTCCTGCACAGGTGAAGAATGCAATGATATGCTCATTTTCTCACCAGGTAGGTTTAATAATTTACCCTGCATTCCTTGCAAGTAGTATTAACTGTGTCATACCAATGGACTTTGGAATTGCATTTTGTGTAGGAAAACTTTTAGTGGCAGGAGCTATTTTGATCTCTTACGAGCCTTGCAAAATCTCAACCTTTTCTGTATTCAGAGGTTATTTCTCCCTGCCAGGCTGTCCTCATTTTGAAGTAAGTCTGAGACTCAGCTCAAGACATTGAACTTAAAAGCTGATGAAAAGAAAGATGATAGCAAGCTGTTCAGAGTTGTTCTGTTGACACACCGAAATGGAACATATGCTAATTACATTATAAAGCATAAACAAGAGGCAAATGCCATATTCAAAGTCTTGCCTCTTTTAAAAGGCTGTATTGCCGTAGTGTGACATCTCCGTATACAGATACTACTGAGTAATTTGATAGGATGTGAATTTAAAGTCAGCTTCTCTGTTGTAATTGACCCTTTGCACTTGTTCAGTGGTGGGTGTAAAGTAGCTAAGAAGGTTCCTTCACTGGTGGATATGCTACCTCATGCTTAACGTGGCACAAGGACATGTATGTGAGTTCAGTTAAACCAGTGAAATCTGAGCATGGACCAAGTCACAAGTGCATAACCTGTCCTTATTCTACTTCATGAATGCCTGTATAGACCACTGCAAACACAGTAAAAGCAGCAGAGGTATCTACAGTGCTGGTGGACCTCATGCTGCGCGCATGGCTGTGCATGTGTGCGCACACACACACACACCTCACTTTGCTTTCTCCTACCTGCTGGACCCCACAATGGTTCTTTCACTGACACTGTCATGTGTCTCGCAGACAAGTGTGGTGCCTCCTATGGAGAAATTTGTGTGCACACACTTCTAAATGAGTATGGCACATGTCCTTATCACCTGCAAATTACTCCAGAAGGATATAATAAAATCCTCATTATCTGAGATAACGAAGGGCTGGGACACTGTTTCCACTCCTGGGAAACATGGTGCGTGACTGCACTGAGGCAGACAACTATGCGAGTGGCTTCTAAGTCTTCCTTCCCAGCCCTCCAAGAAGGTTAACTAGTTTAGGTTGCAAAACCACACCAGATAGCCAAAAGTAAGCTAGAAAGTCTTTTGCTCCCTTGGCCCAGGCTATCCGTACCTGCTGCCACCTCCTCCCTTCTTCTTCAGCCCCTCCCCAAGCTTGATTTAAAACCAGTCAACCTGACTGCTGATCCATGATTGTACGACCAACCCTTACTTGGTAAGCTTTGAAAGAGTTGAAGTAAATACTGGTATTGATGTGAGCCCAGGCAGTAGACCCAGGACCTAATTCTAACATGTTGCTTTGATTTTATTGAAGAGAACACATTCCAGTAAAAGGATTTTACTCTGTGTCGACTGTCTAGAGTTTTTTGTCTTTGCTTTTATACAAAGCAAACCACACCCTTGTGGATTTTGGCTAATTTATTATAAATTAGTCACGTTATAGCTGTTTCTCCTGGAGCCATGTAGCTGAATACAATCACTCTGGCAAACCTGTGTCTTCTGTGTGTATGTTTATGAAAACTATTCCATAAATTCAACACCAAGTGCCTTCTTTCCCATCAACTCTGCAGCCTCCCTCACACTTCCAGAGCAGCCTAAAAGGAGTTGTAGTATAAATTAAAACCCAGTCTCTTAATTCCTTTCACTCTTCCAAGTGGAGATTTTCCTTCTAGATCATGTGCTATAAGCACTCTAGATGACTCATGGAAACTGCGTCTTGCATTCATATGTAGTAAATGAATAACTACAGATAAAAATTAAAGTAATGTAAAACTTCAGTTTGTAACATGTCCAGTTCATTCACAAACACGAGCATTTACTGCAGTTGGGAGGAGGGAGAATTGAGGCTTTGTCATTCCTTTTTTATTGTTGTGGATTAGTGTTTCTTTTAAATGAAAACAGCCCCTTTGGGTTGCTTGCCTGGTTAGCCATGGCAGGAAGACAAACGATTTTTACAGTATCAGACATGCGGTTTCCTGTCTGTGTTTAACTTTGAGCAGAACATCACAGCCAGCTGGTCCACGGCTCCTCCAGACAACTAGATAATAGCCTGTAATAATTTTGCCTTTGGAATGACTGTCATCCAGATCTATTCTGTACATTGTTCTTGCCTTTTTTTTTCTCTCTGCATTTCTTGTACGCCAGAGAAAGAATTTTTGCAGTGTTTTTGCACATCCTATAGTCTAAAAGCTAGTCTAAAAAAGCCTGGTCAAAAAGTGATTGTACTCATTTATTAGCAGAAACTGAGACTATAAAAAAGATTGTAATTTTTCACCTGTTAATCACATCCTTTCCTTTCAAGCTGTTGCTATAAATGATCAGTGTTCTAGCTCTTCTTCCTCCTGGGTGCAGACTTAAGACAGACCAGATTTAGTTTGTTCCTGGTGTTTCTGAGGTAAGAAAGAAAATTGTGGGTAAGGCAACAAGTTCTAATTTCCACTAGAAGTTAGTCACTATTTTCCAGTGATTCACAGCTGAGCTGTTACTGCTTATAGAAAAAATTGGTTTAGAGCACTGTTGGCTTGTATCAGTCTTGACTGTGAATAGCAAATCTGCTGATTCCATTCTTAGACACAAACATCTAAAGGTTTTGGGTATCGGGAGGTGTTGTGATTCACCCAAGGGTGGCTTTGGAAATGTCTGAAGCAGTTACATCCAAATCAAATGCCTGTTTCTTGTATGGACTTTCATTTGAATTGCCAATCTGCAAAATAAGCAAGACATGGTCAAACATGCCTGCTGTGTCAGGGGGCTTCTGACCCTGATTCAGGTCCCTGGTATTTCAGGCCACAGGCAGCTGGTGGAAAATACAGTGTGCAAAAACAATGTTCTGTAGTTCATGGAGAAATAATATACAGGGGACAGGTAGCCATTGCAAATCTGGCTATTCTGTGTTTATTTTTTAATCCTTCTCTCTTTTGCCAAACAAAATTGTGGGTGACTGGCAAGCAGCTTACACCCCTGTGGTGGAAAAATGCTTCTCACAACAAAACTCAATGCCAGTCTGTTTTAATTATTATTTATTCAAATGTCTAATGTCAGTGTTACCAGAAGGCAAAGCCAGGGATCAAAACCGCTGGAAAAGATTAGCCAAACTCAGGGGGAAGAAGGCCCTGGCTGGCTAGAGGTTGGCTAGGTGGCAGACAGGGGCCTGGTCCTGCTGTTATGGAAAGGATGAGTGCAGGACTGGACTACCAGGGGTTTTTTTCCTCCCTGATGTCTAGTTGTGTCTGGTGGATCTTCTGCATCTTGCTTTGCCTTCTTGTGTTTTGACCTGTTGTGGTGAACCAGGTCTGTCTATAGCTGTTCGCACAGTTCCAGGCCTCCCTTGGTGTTTGGGCAGATTTATTCCTCAGCCTTCCCTTCACCGCACCATCTCTCAGCCTCTATTCATCAGCCAGTGCGAGCATGACAAATGCCTAACAAAGTTCTTCAGTTCTTCTTTATTACCAATCCTATGCTATTTGGCTGAGGTCAAGGCTTGTTTACCCGAAGGGACTGTGCTCTTTCCAGCCTCACGTCTGACCCGTTCTCCATGGGCAGAGATGACCAGGCACTCACTATAGCCAAGGCAATGGGATACCTGCGTGTTATTGAGTGCATGACCTACCTGCTGCACGGTGCAACTTCCCCCTGTTGTGCGGGCTCATTCAGACACGTTCATTCAGCGGCATGCAAAAGGGTGGGCTGTAGACTGCTGGCAGGAGAAGAAATCCTTTAAGTACTGTTGCTGTTATATATGCAGTTGTTATCCTGGGCATCAAGTTCAAGTCCAAGCAAAAAATGCAGAGATATCAACATTTGGAAGCAGGATTTGCAGCCCTGTAGCCCAGCTCTATTTGGTTGAGAGTCATTTCACTCTTACAATTTATGTGGTGATCATTTTTCATCCTCACCTGTCTTGCCATGCAGTGCAGATCTCCATGCAGTTTGCAACCACAGTGCCTGTGGGATTGTTCAGGTAGTCTCTGTTTATTCCTCATGCAGTGCGAGATGAGGTCATTATTTTGGGCATTCCCACCGCACCCATTTGTAATATGGGAGAAACCTTCATCACAAACAATGTATACAAGTTTTAATGATTATCTGAATCACCCAAACAGTTGCCTTGAAACACAAAAACTTCACTGATAGAGATGACTGACAGGGCAGGGAGAGTTTATGAGAATAATGAAGCTAACTGGGGAAGTGTGTTGGAGGTGGAGGAGGGTGTTGTGGTGCTAACAATCTTCACATCGATCATGGTTTTACGAAGTTTGCTAATTGAGAGTGTAAGAGACATTAAGTATTTGATTAATCAATTGTGACCAAGTCATTTACCCGAATGAATTACAGCCTATGGATTTGCAGTGTCGGGTGCTGTGATTGCTCACTGTGTACAGTTGTTACCTGGGAGACCCGGTGTTGTTCTGCTGCCTCAACCACTGCCAAGCATGCCTGCATGATGTCTTGTCCTGTGCCTGGGTGGATAATGTTTTAGAATTTCCTTTAACTTGTGATCTTTCGCTTGTCTCTAACACGTGTCCCCTGTCTTTTCCTTTCTTTCTCTCCTCTTCCTCTCCTTATGTCCTGGTTTAACTCCAGCTGACAGCAAAGAACCACGCGGGCGTCGCTCACCCCCTCTCCCTCCACCCCCCCAGTCTGGAATGAGGGGAGAATCGGAAGAAAAAGGCAAAACTCGTGGGTTGAGATAAAGGTGTTTAAGTGAAGGAAAGAGGAAAACAACAATAATACTGATAGAGGAATGTACAAAACATGATTATGGTACCAACACTCAACATACGGACTGGGGAAACCCCAGCCCGCTCCCACGCAGTGATTTCCTGTCCCCTCCCCCAGCAGCTTCCTGGCCATATGCTGGGCTATAGGGCTATATACTGGGCATAGCATCATTATGGTACCAACTTGGTATCATCACCTTGGTATCACCTTGGTTTGACTACTCTGGGTCCCCCTCTCCCTGCTGTGTCCCTTTCCAGCTCCTTGTGAAAATTAACCCTATCCCCACAGGACATTATCCATCTCTTATTCCCAGATCTTACAGTTTCCAGTTAATTACCACCGCTTGTCCCTAGCTTTGATATATATGTACACATATATACAAATACAAATATGATTCCCTTAGTCTATAGGCCATCCCTCTAAAATGTTTGTTGAGTTCGTTTAATCCGTCTGTTAGAACTGTCTCTCAGGACAGGCAAGATGGTGTGTGGTGCTGGACTTTAGCTTGCTGTATTTGGAGCTCACAGCTGGTGTATCTGGTGCAGCCCATGCCCACAGTCCGTGGGTTGAAGATGTCAGTCTCGAGGAAGTTGGTGGGCGCCAGCTGCTGAGGTCAGTTCTGATCCCATCACCATTGCACTTTACTCGTTTCATCAAAGTCCATCTGTAATTAGTTTAGGTGATTCTTACTGTAGTACAATTGATAACAATTATAGTAATGATGTCGTGCACTGGAAGAGTTATTTAGTAATTAACATCATTCAGTTAGATTCATTGGCTATTTCTCACCCAAAAACAGATCCCCATGAGGTACACATCAGACCTCTCCATTCTTCCACATCATCCACCAAGTGCACTCAGGTCCTTAAGTGAAAGCAATTGTGCTGACCTTTGCCTGAGGCAGGACTAACCCAGACTTTCTTCACTAACATATTCCTCATATGCACTACGGGGACTTTATCCCTTCTAGAATGTGTGGAAGTTTTGATTGGGCCGGGCCAGCTTGAATGGTAGATCTCCTGGTGTTAACTAACCAAGTAGCTTTCGCTAAATGTGTATTCCAGTGTTTGAAAGTCCCACCACCCATTGCTCTCAGTGTAGTTTATAACAGTCCATTGTACCGTTTGATCCTCCCAGAGGCTGGTGCATGATAGGGGATGTGGTATACCCACTCAGTACCACGGTCTTTGGCCCAGGTGTCTATGAGGCTGTTTTGGAAATGAGTCTTGTTGGCTGACTCAGCTCTCTCTGGGGTGCCATGTCACTGTAAGATTTGCTTTTCAAGGCCCAGTGTTCCAGGCAGTGGCATGGGGCACAGGGTATGTTTCCAGCTATCTGGTGGCTGCTTCCACCATTGTGAACACAAAGTGCTTGCCTTGGCGGGGGGGCGGTTGTGTGAATGTGATATAATCAATCTGCCAGGCCTCCCCATATTTATATTTCAGCCATTGTCCTCCATACCAAAGAGGCTTTAACAGCTTGGCTTGCTTGACTGCAGCACATGTTTCATATTCATGGATAACCTGTGCAATAGTGTCTATGGTCAAGTCCGCCCCTTGGTCACAAGCCCATCTATATGTCGCATCTCTTCCTTGATGGCCTGAGGCGTCATGGGCCCATTGAGCTATGAATAGTTCACCCCTATGTTGCCAGTCCAGATCCGCCTGAGCCACTTCAATCTTAGCAGCCCTATCAATCTGCTGGTTGTTTTGATGTTCCTCAGTGGCCCAACTCTTGGGTATGTGGGCATCTACATGACATACTTTCACAAGCAGATTCTCTTCCTGGACAGCAATGTCTTGCCACAATTCAGCTGCTCAGAAAGGTTTGCCTCTGCACTGCCAGTTGCTCTGTTCCACTGTTATAACCACCCCCACAGAGCTTTTGCCACCATCCATGATTTGGTGTAAAGTACTGGCCATTTTTCTCGCTTGGCAATGTCTAACGCCAGTTGGATGGCTTTCACCGCTGCAAACTGTCTCAATTCACCTTATCCTTCAGCAGCTTCTGCAACTCACGGTGTAGGACTCCACACAGCAGCCTTCTACTTTCAATGCTTTCGCACAATCTGTCAGGATCCATCAGTGAACAGGGCATATTTCTTCCCATTTTCTGGCGGAGCCTCTTCCACACATGTCACCTCCTCCGTTGGTGATATTCCAAAATCTTTGCCTTCTGGCCAGTCCAGAACTCCTGGGTGACTGGGTTTCCCATTTGAGTTCACTATGTGATCAGCGCAACCCACTTACTCCACATAGCATTAGTTGCATGATATGTATAGCAGGGACCCTTTCTTTGAACATCCAGCCCAGAACTGGCAGTTGAGGTGCTAAGAGGAGCTGTGCTTCTGTACCAGCGACTTCCAAAGCAGCTCAAACCCCTTCATATGCTGCCAATAACTCTTTTTCAGTTGTAGCGGGCTTCAGATCCTCTGTATTCCTGACTCCAAAACCCTCAGGGTCAACCTTGAGTCTCCCCTGGTACTTTCTGCCAGAGGCTCCAGGTAGGGCCATTCTCCCTGGCTGTGGTGTAAAGCACATTTTTAACATCTTGTTCCAGCCCGCATTGGCCCCAGGGCTACTGTATGAACTATTTCCTGTTTAATTTGGTCACACAGGTAAAACCACAGGGTGCCTCATGGTGTGTGCTCTCTATATTCTCTCTCTCGAGTAGAGAAATGCCTACTCCTAATAGCTGTGATACTGGCCCTTACAGGTGGGGAGTAGGATCTCAGACTTAAAAGCAGACGTAAGACCTGTGCACAAACAGCTGCCAGGCTGTAAATACTCATGTGATGAGTTGTACAGTGCTCAAGGAGAAGTAGAAGGGAGGTGATTACAGCTGGACTGCTTCCAAGCGGATTTTAACAAAGGCTTTCATTAATCGGTTTTTCTGTTATCCAGCTAACTCGTTCAGAAGGTAACTGTCTTCCAGCTGCCCCAGGAGAGAGGTCAGCAGCATTACATAAGGTTGTGCAGAGCCTCTCACCCCTTGTCTGTTGGCTTTGTTCCCTGTGTTTCCTCTTAGGTATTTGCAGCCACAGAGTCCCACCCAATGCCTGCAGCTGTGTGTAACCAAAGGAGAGGCTGTCTTAATACTGAACGTCTGATTCACTTAGTGGGATAGAAAGGAAATAGAATGGAAAGAGCCGAAAGAAGCCAAAATTTTGTTTTGCTCTGTATTATTTATATTGTTTGCTTCCTAGGAAAATAACCATGCAGAGCTCAGTTACAGATTTGTGTTAAAACAAACTAAGCAGTGCTCTTCCAGTCTGGTTGGCATATTTGTTACAATTTGCATCACTTGAGAGCTTAATAAGTGTGGGAATGTGGCCAACCTTTTATCAGGTTGTCATGGAAGAGACTTTAATAATTACAGACAGAAACAAACTGTAACTAACACTGGCAACATAATATTTTGGGAAAGGTTGGAGGGGTGAAACTCAGGCTGAGAATAAAAATAGTGGTTAATGTGTGGCATCTGTTGGAACATATTGAAACTGGAGAGATTGATTTGTTCCAGAAAGCCACCAGCAAACAGCAGCAGACACCGAGTTGTATAACTCAGGCATGTACCACAGAAACACAGCCACATCATGTAAAGTTAGAACATGTCAGCTTTCAAATCACTGCATAGGAAAGCTCAGCTACCAAAGTTAAAATGTGCAAGAGATGCCACACAGTGAAGTTGCTTGTTAGAATGGAGAGATAAGAAGGGAATGTGTCCAGGGGTGGGAGATGTTAAACAAATGGGTGCTGTGCCAACAAACCAAGGAATTACACTTTCTAGCCAGCAGTGAGGGAATAAAACAGCAACAAACTATTTGTTCTGTCTTAGAGCTTAAGAGTTTCTTAAATCTCCTGGGTGCTGAATAGCGTACTTGGCAAACAGTTGAAAAATGAAATTCTGCTTACAGTAGATAAAATAGCCATTACATCATTGCTGCCCAGCCTTTTCACTGGAGTAAGGCGCCCAGAGGCAATCAAGTTGCCTGCCTCCCACCCCCATGACTAAGATGAAGCCATTCCCGTCAGGTGATAGATGCATTTGCATGACTTTTCCAACATGTAACACATATAATGCGGTCATGTAACTGGGGATTTTCCCCAGCCACAACAGAGATGTTTTGAGTCCTGATCACCCGATCCTGGGTAGTCATGCGCCAAGGACAAAGCTGCTGGCCCCCAAGGGAGAGCAGCAATGAGTGTGCCACAGGTCTCCAAAATTGTGCATGCCTTTTCCTTACTATCTGTCAGGAAAACAGGTAAGTGGTGGCACTGGCCAATGGCCTGTATGAAGTGCTGGGAGGGCTGGGTCTGGTTTGCCAGCCCTATGTTGACTGTAGAGCAGCATTCAGGCTGGCAAATAACCAACCGGTCAAGTGAATGAGTTCCCACACCTTTGAGCAAACATCCTTAGGGCCCAAATTCTGAGCCGTGAGGAAGGCAGTGCTTTAGAAAGACAGCTTTAGAAACAGACTCTAGAGATGGCTTCACTTTGCCAGTTCTACTATCTTTGAGCCCTATAGCCAGCCAGGCAGACCTGCCAACTACCGGAGCTAGTGCCTCTCCAGGAGGCTGCTTCAGCAGATACTATGTTTTGGAAACTCTGGCAATATCCTCTTTGGACTAAAAGATGATGACATACAGCTCAAACACAAGTTACTGGCCTTGACAGACCTGGTTTACCTAGTCCCAAAAAACTCTTGTCAAATTTAGGAACTGGCTGCAGGATTTTAACTTTCAGGAAGATCTACAAGAAATGCCAGGGTTTATTTTCCACTGGATAGCAAGATAGAGTCCACTCTGGAATTAAAATCTGGTAATCTCTGTCTTCTGCCATCAGATGGTTCAGCATAGAGCTGAGAGAAGGGTGGAACTGATTTCCTGCCCCACAAAACTGTTAGGTTGAAAAAAAAAAAAATTCCTCTCCAGCAAGGATGAAAAATTAGAATGTTTCCAAGAAACTGTCAAGATAAAAAAAATGCAGGTTAGTTTGAGGTGCAGCAGTTGAGTTTGATTATTTCCAAGTATTTTGTGTCAGGATCAATGATTTTCCTAAGGAAAAAGCCTGCCCTCACTCCAATAAGAAAGCTCTCCACCCCCATCCACAAAGCCAAAGAAGCAAGGCCTGGAAAATTTGCAGAAGTTTTTTAAACCAAAAAGTTGGATCAACTTTCAGAGCGCTTTTGTCCTTAAGATACGGGTTTCAGGGAAAATTCCAGGAATGTCAGAAACAGAGTTTCTGTTTTGAAAATCAACATTTCCCATCTAAAAATGTGCTGAGATTTCCAAGACATTTTAATTCTAAAAAGTCCAAAATCAGAAAGGTACATGAGACACTGAACTACAGAATTTCATTGTCACTTGAGGATTCTTCAACAGAGTTAAACTAAGTTACCCCAAACAGCTGCTCAGAGTGAAACTTAATTTCACTGAAAATGAAGCATTTTATGGAATTAGTTTTCATCCAGAAAGTAGCGCTAAAGAGACAGGCAGGCTTTTCCATATGTTATTGCCTAGTATCTTGCACAGAAATTGGTACACATGTAAGGTTCAAACTCACATTTTGCCTGATTTAGACTAATCAGAAATGAAAAGCTCTTCCCTAAATCAAATGAGCAGGACTTGAACTTGGAGCTCCCATACCTCAGACTAGTTCCCTCACTGGTGGGGATTCAGCACTCACATCTCTTGCCAAATTGCAACATTTGAACAAAATTCTGTTTATGCAAAAACGTTCAAAAAGTGTTCGTTTCCATTCCAGTGTGGAATTGAAACCAAACTTCAAAACCTCAGAATTGCTGCAAAATGGAGTTGTCCGTCAGTCAGCTCAAAGGGCTCCTTTGTGTCTCAGGAGCCTGCAAAACAACTAGATCACAGTCCCGGGTCTGGGCCCATATTTTGTGACTTTATGCTTCTGGGCCCGGGGCGGGGGGGGGAAGGGGTTCAAAGACGCTAAACAAGCCTGCAATACATCAGTGTTGATATGTTTAACCTGAGTTCTGCCAATATCAAATATGTTCTTGCCCTGCTGTGTGGCTTTGAGTAGGCAGCAACTCGCACAAGCAGCAAACAGCAATGAAGTTGTTCCTTCAGGACTGGCTGTGCCTTTCTGCTGCCCTGTGCATTCAAGTGCGGGTCCTAATTTCGTTGCCATTGTTTTATTTCTTGTTTCCGAAGGTCAGTGGCACCGAAGTTCGATCAAAGGCACCCAGTCCAACCTAAAGAATCAGCAGGCAAAGCACTGTTGTGCTTTGAAGCTTCCTGACTGAACAGGGGCTGTACAGCGTTTCCATTTTCCTTGGCACCTGAGCCATATTCCCTAAAGGCTTGGGTAGCATTAAGGGTTGTGCAGATGGTTTGTGCTTAGTTTAAAACGCGTACAGGAAGCTTTCTTTTAGCTCAACTTCTCTATTGTTATGCTATATTAATAGGCTCTTTTGAAGCTTAAGAAAGGACTGAGCCTACCTAAATAATAGTTCTGGGTGGGGAAAGTTATTTAGGAGCATGTTGGCAAAATCTGAAAGGCTGTTTCATTTAACCGTTTCCTTGCCTGCCTGAGCAGCCAGATTTTGCTCATTGCAGTGTTTAAAAAGAGGAAGCTGCACTCCCATTTTTGAAATTCTAGGGTTTGAGTCATAGGTATTTATTTATAGGCAAATGAACATATTTATTCTTAGATTCCTGTAGTCAAGCCAGAAAATGTTGGCTAGCCATTATGCAAACATACAGATATGCTCTCAATTTTGATCCTGCCCTGACTTTGTACACAGAGTCAACTGAGAAATACCCCAACCTTAGCTTGTGCTGGAAGGGCTGATTTTGTTTTGCTCATATCAGCAGACAAAATCAGAAGCAGTTTCAGAAGTGCCTTGCTAGGACCAGCCCCCAGTGCCACCAGCTCTTTACTGCTGCTGTCTTCTTTAATTCTCATGGCAGGCAGCTCAGTCACCTCCTCAGCTCAGGGTTCAGCTTTGTTGGTCCTGACACTCAGTTCTCTCTGTTGGTTGCTCGTTCTTGTCCTTCCCAAGCCTTGAGTGTGACTTTGTCTGGTGTCTTAAAAACCGAAAATGAGCACATCCACCCTTCGTCCCTGCTGCTTTAGGTGGGGATGTGCAGCTGTATGGTTTTCACCCCCTGCCTCCCTACTTCCTCCAAGGGACGGTGCCAAGAGGATGTGTCACTTTGCAGCAGGGGTGCAGGATGATAGAGTGCTTAGGGGAAGTGGCCAAACTGCTCAGCTTCTGCTTTGATTTAAAAAAAAAAAAAAAAAATCATTCTTTTTCAAGTGACATCTGCAACATCAACAGTTTCTCCCTTCCACACAGAAATTCCCCTGCACCACAAGCAGAGCTTTCTCTTGTGCAAAAAGAGGAAGAGCCAAAGGGGCCATGAAGTCTGCCAGAGACTTCTTAGCTGTAGGCCAAAATAATACAGCCTGCTCTAGGGCATTATAGGAATGATTGGAGACCCTCAGACAGGGAGCCATAACAGTCAAGGAGTGGAGGCTTTAGGTGAGTTTCTTCTCAGTTAGAGCTGAGCATGCACCCAACTACCTCCAACTGCTTGGACTCATGGGGAGAAATTTGAAAGAGAACTAATACATATTAGGTTTTTTTCTCTCTCATTTAGAAAGACATTTTTATTTCAAATATTTAGGCTACAGATTGCAGCGTTGTAGCAAAGTAAAAGGGCTTAAAGGACCCTAAAGAGGCATGTTCATCTTTGTTAAAAAGTATACTATATGATATAGATGACATACCACTCAGTTCCAAGACCAGAATCCAAACTTCAAGCATGCTTTTCTGTGGTCAAGAAATAAAGATGGAACAGAACCCCAAACGTTCATCAAAACTATTTTATCTGATTGTTACGGATCCCAGTTGCATTCATGCAGCTGGGGCCTGCTTGCAGCCAAAACTCTGAACCAGCCATCTCGCAATGTAGTCAGTTCTCCTCCACCGCAGTGTTTCCCAAATTCTTTATAAAGCAGATTTGCTGAGAGCAAAGAATGCACATGGGAATAAGCAATGCAAATCTTCTGTTTGCTGACAGTGACATTGGACTTTCTAAATGTATTCCTCCAGTAAGGGCCATAAAAAAAAAAAACGGGGTGTTTTCCACCTCTTCAACATGCTGAGAAGCAGAAGGGGTGCCTGTAATCTGTGAAGAACTTTTACTTATTTCTTTTATTTAAAATTCTGAAAGTTTAAAATAACGTTTTGTTGCCAAGGGAAATCACTTGAGAATAAGGATTTGTGGTTTGCATAGGTTCAGAAGAAGGGATTGGCTGAGGGTCTTTTGCATCAATGAAGGAAATACATTGTTTGTAGGTGCTACTAATGAATGCCACTAACCTGTGCTAGCCGGGAATGTCAGTGCTAGAAAGGCACTTCCTCTTCCTTGAAACCCTATGAGAGAGTTTAGGATTGAATTACTTGCTTTACATCTGGTTGATGAACCTTTCAAACAGAGGAAGCACATCCTGGTTCAGGATTCATGCCTTCTTCCAAATAAAGAAAAAAATATACTCTTCAGATGTCCTGTCACCTGCCTTTTGAATAGCTGATGGTTCCGGCTGCTTGCCAGCTAACTGTGTTTCCAATGGAAATGTGATTATGTGTGAAATTGGAGTGTCAGTGCTTTTTCTAATTGTAAACTCTTTTCCCCCCACCCCTTTCAGCATTGCTCACCATCACTTTGAGAGGCACACAGTAGGGGAAACAGGTTTGTGGCTAATGTAGTAAGTGGAAAATTCCCTTCAGAGCTTATTAAACTTTTCTTTTTCTTATTGACTTCTTTGGCCTGATACACAGAGCCTGAGTCAGAGACATTGCTGTAAGCATCCGCCAGAGCATCATGCTGCCAACACAAGCCACTTGCTTAACTCTGGTTGCAGCTTCGGTTGTTTTAGTCCAGTCAGGTTTGACTCCCAAAGATAAGATAGTATGTTTGCTTTGACTCAAAGGAAGAAATAGGCAGGGAGAGTACATTCCCATGCGTCCAATCAAATCAGGTTCAGATAAACTCTGACCCCCCTTCTTTGGTCTGTTTTCAGAATAAAACTGTTCTTGCTTAAACTGTTTACCTTCCCTAAACAAATACCCCAAATTGAACCAGAAGGGTCACATCTAGAGGTGACAGGGCAGCTCTCAAATCTAGAATAATGTTCTGTACCATTACCAGAACATCTCCCTGTTTTAGAATATCTCTCTGTTGTTCTTCTCTTCCCTATCCCTATGTGTTCCATCTAAGAATATGTTAGTGCGTAAGTGTGTAGACTGCACCAGTTTGGAGTGAACCGTCAACTGCTTTACAAGGCAACCAGTGTAGACACAGCAAGGGACACACAGAGGATGTTTTCCATTCCATAAATCCACATAAAAAGTACACATGGGGTGACAATTCTCAGAAGTGTCAAACATGCCTGATTGTGCCTGCAGGATTCAAGCACCTGTGTACATGCAGGTGTTTTAGTTTGTTTTAGTAACACTCTCACATGCATCAAAGTATGAGAATGAGTTTAATTTTTCAGATGTGTGTGTAGGTGTACATATTGTGCATGTGGTAGTTGTGTGTGGACAGGCTTCCTGAAGATGTATTTACATGGATCCCGCTGAAATATACTAGATCTGAAATGATAACTGGCCAAGTGGGAAATCACATGCTGCATTTTCTATTTATCTTTCAATCCAGTTCCTAGAAAAATTAATGTGTTGTAGTAGTTACTGGTTAAAGGGTCAGATCTGTCAAGAATACATCAACCGAGTAAATCCAGGAGACTTTGGCTATTGTATTCAGGAAAATGAAAGTTTCATCCGTAATTTATTAGAAGCCTGAGAGAAGTAGAAAACAATTAAATTACATTAGGTTCTTACTTATTTGGTTCTGGCTTTTTATAAAATAAGCAGACAGGAAAGTCCTGATAAGTGGAGGCCTATAAACAAAACAACATTTTGAGGTAAGAAAGCCATGGAAATTTTTATTATTTATTGTTAATGGAGGACATCGTGTATTGCACTCTGGATAAAAATAATTATTGACAGCCCCCTGTATACATAAAGCTATGGTATCACTTAATGTATGTCTCCCTTCTGTTCTTTACAGATGACTCTCATAAGTCAGAGGAGAAAGATGAAATTTCCAAAGTCACCATCATAAGTCTTGTCCCATTACTGGTGATTTCTGTTGCTGTGATTGTTATCTTTTATGCCTACCGCACTCATAAGAAGAGGAAGCTCAACAAGGCATGGGAGAAGAATGTTAAGCCCAGGAAACATAAGGACTGCAGTGATGTTTGTGCCATTATGTTAGATGATGACCGCTCAGACATCAGTTCTACCTGTGCCAACAACATCAACCACAACACAGAATTGCTTCCCATTGAGTTGGACGTTGTTGTTGGCAAAGGAAGGTTTGCTGAAGTGTATAAAGCCAAATTAAAGCAAAACACATCGGAGCAGTATGAAACTGTGGCGGTCAAGATTTTCCCCTATGAAGAATATGCCTCCTGGAAAACTGAGAAAGACATTTTTTCAGATGTAAACCTCAAGCACGAGAACATCCTCCAATTCTTGACAGCAGAGGAACGTAAGACAGAGCTTGGTAAACAGTATTGGTTGATCACTGCCTTCCACGCTAGAGGAAACTTGCAGGAATATCTCACACGACACATTATAAGCTGGGAGGATCTCTGGAAACTGGGTGGGTCCTTGGCCCGAGGGATTGCCCATCTGCATAGTGATCACACACCCTGTGGTCGCCCCAAAACACCTATCGTGCACAGAGACCTAAAGAGTTCCAACATCCTGGTGAAAAATGATTTAACCTGCTGTCTCTGTGACTTTGGGTTATCCCTGAGGCTGGACCCTTCTCTGTCTGTGGATGACTTGGCTAACAGCGGGCAGGTAAGATAAAAATCTGAAGTGGGGTACCAGTTGGTGTGTCACTTCCTGGGGTGAAAAGAGGAAAAAAACTTCATGCTGCTGTATACCATTAAATCATTAAAAATTAATGTGTGTTTATAAACAAAGAAGCTTTAAACTTAACGCCAAAGCAACAGTGAGAGCAGCCTAATTAATGTGGTGTTATGATTGGAGAGCTGCATATGTATATGATGCAGCCATCCTCTCTATACACTTATACTAAGTGTGTATGAGCTTGTTAGTGATTGTGGTGCTGGTGCAATGCACACACACATACACATATGGTAAGGATATGTTTCACATTGTGAGGTCGTGCCAAAATTTTCAGGCCTGACAGCACTACAGTTTTGTGAGCAGACCCGTCCCTGGTGTACCCTAGCATAGGTTAAGTCAGTCTTCAGTCCTCAAGAGATGTAAGCTGATAACTGGAGTGATAGATAACCACTTTAAAAGACAAAAAAAAAAAAAACTTGTTTAAGATTATGACACATTCTCCACATGTAAGTAAATGCAAGAATGTTGAATAAAAATAATTGCCTTGTGCTTTTTCAACTAAGTAGCATGGATAATACTCATCTACTTCACAGATATGCCAGGAGAATGTTTATGAATGCTTTGAAGATGATTTTTTTCAAGTACATCTCTAAATATTGGCTCTTCTAATGAAAACTACTGTAGTATAAATTCAGACCATTTGTTAATTAATTCCTAATTATTTACTTATACATATATTTATACATGTATTTTTATGTCTGTATTTTTATACATAGGTCACAAGAAAGCATGTCCATTTACACTGACTTTTACGTCACATGGAACTAATATTTTGGTTTAGAACTTTTTCAGGGACAGCTCTTCAGCCAGCAGTGCTCTGTTGAGTTCACGGGAGCTTTGCTGTTGTTTATCTAATGAAGATCTGGCTTTGAAAGTCTCCTTAGCGAGAGGCAGCTGTCTTGATCTCATTTTGAGAGGGTTCATTAACCATTGCCAGGAGTGAATGATAACCAATGAAGCTGTATTTAAAATAATACGAACACCACTCACAATTACATATCATTTCTCTCCAGCATCCCAGACCTTTTTGGAGTTCAGTGAAGTTGTACCATATTGTCAGTCATAAGACTTGTCCCATTTGGAGTAAAGTGAAAACAGAGTGTTCAGCAGTGTAAGGCAAGGGCTCTGAAACTCAACCCCACAGACACTTGGATTGCCCAAAGGCAGCCCATATTTCAAGCTGATTTCTCTGGCATTGCTCACAGACACTTGAAAGTAGGAGGACAACAATGATAGTGCCACTTCCACAGTCCACACCGACACTGACAACAAAGCCTAGCACTGCCCAGAGCAAGTCACTGCTTTGGAGTCGGTGTCCTTGAGCATGGGTGTTGAGGGCCACTGTTTTATTTTGTTCAGCTCCAGTGAATCTGTTTGGGGGTGACCCAGCTAGTGTCATTCTTCTCTGTGACAAGGACTATGATGGTGTGAAGTGACTCCACTTTAACCTCCACGTTAATTCTTCTGAGGACACAAGCATCATCCACTTCAATTCCCCAACATGACAACTTTAGAATCATAGAATACCAGGTTGGAAGGGACTTCGAGGATCATCTGATCCAACCTTTCTTGACAAAAGCACAGTCTAGACACAATGGCCCAGCACACTCTCCATCCAAATCTTAGAAGTATCCAGTGTTAGGGAATCTACCACTTTCCCAGGAATATTATTCTAATGGCTGATTGTTCTAATTGTGAAAAATTTTCCTCGTGTTCAATTGGAATCTCCCCAGGAGTAACTTGTACCTGTTAGCCCTCATTTTTTCTGCATGATTTCTTGTAAAAAGGGAGTCTCCATATTCTTTGTAGCCACCCTTTGAATACTGGAATGTTGTGATAAGGTCTCCCCTAAGCCTTCTTTTCTCAAGGCTGAACAAACCAAATTCTCTCAGCCTTTCCTCATATGGCAGGCTTCCCAGTCCTTTGATCATCTTTGTGGCCCTTCTCTGGACCCTATCCAGCCTGTCCACATCTTTTTTGTATAGCAGGGACCAAAACTGAACACAGTATTCCAGGTATGGCCTGACAAGCACCAAGTAGAGTGAGATAATGGTTTCTTTATCTCTGCTGGTGATGCCCTTGTTGATGTAACCCAGCATCCTGTTGGCTTGCTTTGCCATTGCAGCACACTGTTCACTCATTTTGAGCTCATTGTCCACCAGGTCCCTTTCCATAGAGCAGCTCCATAGGCATGTAGATCCCAGCCTGTGTTGCCCTCCTGGATTATGTTTTCCCAGGTGCAAGACCTTACCCCTGTCCTTGTTGAACTTCATGAGGTTCTTGGTAGCCCGCTCTTCCAGCCTATTCAGATCTTCCTGCAGGGTGGCTTTCCCTTCTGAAGTGTCCACTTTCCCACTCAGTTTGGTGTCATCAGCAAACTTCATCAGGGTCCCACCATCCAGATCACTTATGAAGATATTAAACAGCCTTGGTTCTGCAAGGTACAGGAAAAGTATCTTTGGCCCAAAGACCTAATAATCTAAATGCAGATAAAAGGACACAAGCAGAGCGGAACACATAATAACTCCTAAGCAGGATGGAAATGGGATTGATTTGATACCATTTTTCAAATTATTCTAAATTTCCTCTGTATTTCCCACTGTGCTTTTTAGTTATAGGGTTTGATTCTCCATTGTTGAGCAAAGCTGCAGAATGATTTTCACTGCTGCAAACAGGGTGTGAAATGCCAAAACCAGCACTTTTTGACAATGTTAAGAATCTGTATTTAGACACCATTAACTCTTGTTTAAATCAGCAGGATTTGGGGCAGTGGTACTGTGGGCCATAGCATACAGGTAACTTTTCTCAACTTTTGGATGGGATCTGCTTTGGGAAGAAGTTTTGTGTTGGGGAACGGATGGGAGGTAGGAACATCCTCTGCTGCAGAGTTCCCATACGTTCATGTTCTATAGGGGAGGGAGATGCTGGTCAACTCAGTGGTGCTGAGACGTGATTGTTCCAAGTACCCATTCAGTATATGGCTGTTGCTCACATGCTTGGCCTTAAATTCATCACAGAGTCCACATAATAGGGAATTTAACTCTGGGACTGATCACACAGGGTTTTTTCTGCCCTCTTTTTACAAAGACTTTGACCCTACAACCATTTGGATATTTTTGACGCAGAAGTTCTCTGCTCTTGCAGGGTCCTGTGACAAAGCTATGTCCTTGATCTTTCCTGCTGTCTTCTTACAGAGTATTGCACTTTTTCATAGAATCATAGAATGGTTCGGATTGGAAGAGACCTTAAAGTTCGTCTAGTTCCAACCCCCCTGCCCTGGGCAGGGACACCTCCCGCTAGACCAGGCTGCTCAAAGCCCCATCCAGCCTGGCCTTGAACACTTCCAGGGATGGGGCATCCACAGCTTCCCTGGGCAACCTGTTCCAGTGTCTCACCACCCTCACAGTAAAGAATTTCTTCCTGATATCTAATCTAAATCTCCTCTTTCAGCTTAAAACTGTTACCCCTTGTCCTATCATTATACTCCCTGATAAAGGGTCCCTCCCCATCTCTCCTGTAGCCCCCTTTAGGTACTGGAAAGCCGCTATAAGGTCTCCCTGGGGCCTTGTTTTCTCCAGGCTGAACAACCCCAACTCTCTCAGCCTGTCTTCATAGGAGGGGTGCTCCAGCCCTCGGATCATCTCTGTGTCCCTCCTCTGGACCCGTTCCAACAGGTCCATGTCTTTCTTGTGCTGAAGACTCCAGAACTGCACGCAGGAACTTCTTTCCATTTGCCCTGAGCCTGGGGTGATAAGGTGTGCTTATAGAAGCTTGTAAAATGGATATTGCAAGGGCTTTCTCAGGGACTGTACGTTTACTATGTGATTGCCTGCAATTGCAGACCCAGTAACTGAAATGATCTTTTGCAGTCCTGCTTGCTGCTGGGCCCTGGAGTGATTGCTGTAGTGCAGTCTACAAATAGCTCATTTAAATCACAGGTCCCCCTGCATCACCCACTTGTGCTTGTTCATCTCTGTGATTAACCAGCCTCCAATTTGAAACTGTCTTTTCCTGATCAAAACCTTATTATGTTTGCAGTTTTTCAAGGGGCGTAAATTTTGTATACCTTCCCTGTGAAGAGTTTGTCATTTGAGAGCAACTGTTGAGTGATCCAAAAATTCTTCCTTAAGTCCTTTCTTGTCATAAAAACAGACACTTAAACTTTGCCTTCTGTAATGCAAGGTCATAATCTAGATCTCAGCAAAGCTTCTAAAATCCTTGCTGAAAATTGCTCAGAATGAATAAGTTTATGAGAACAGCTTTTCAAACAAAGGGGACGATTTTTGGTTTCGATTCAAATGTGTGCTTCTGCATTCAGTATTTGTGTATTTGCTTCCTTCTGCCAGGCCTGCATTTAGCACTTTCCTTTTAAGCCTTCCATGAAAAGAAACAGCTAACACTGTAATAGCAGTGCAAAAGAATACAATGCATTTCTTGCTCATCTGAAAGACAGTCAGTGGCAATTGCTTCAAGCCCAAAGGGCAGAGTTTATCTGTGAACAGCCAAAGAGTGAGAAAGCTTGTTAATGTCAAAATTATTTGCTTAAGGAACTAAAAAGGGCTGCTTTTTTTTTTTTTTTACCAAGGGAGGTGTAAGTAAGTTGGTAGTCGGGACAGTGCCAGATTCCCCTGGCAGCTGAAAGTACAACCTGTGCCAAGTATGGCCTGAATTTTGGATACATGTCAAATGGCATAGTTTCTGTGAAAGCTGAAGTTAAATCACAGCAGAATCCAAAACATGAATTACAATTGCAGCGTCCTGAGCTCTCCCCGATCTCCTCTCCTGTAGGTTGGCACAGCAAGGTACATGGCCCCTGAGGTTCTGGAATCCAGGATGAACCTGGAGAACGTGGAATCCTTCAAACAAACAGATGTATACTCCATGGCTTTGGTCCTCTGGGAAATGACATCTCGCTGTAACGGCGTCGGAGGTAAGTGCCATCAGTTTTCTTCTCTCTAAAAGTATGTTTGCTGTTAGGGATGCTGCTGTTAAAGATAATCAATGTCTGGTTTTTCCTTTAACATCTTGAGTAGCCACAGATTGATTCAGTCTGGTTGACTGCACCCAAAATGATCAGAAACATAAAACAATTTGAAATATTAAGATCCAGAAGTGAAAAATGCCTCCCATTTACTTTCATGGAATGTTAATTCTGAAACCTGATGAGGGCCAGTTAAGTGTCACATTTACTAATTGATCATTTCAGTAAGAGCCGTCATAGTTATACCTTCCTTCTTTCCCCAAATCCCCAGCTGCTACTCATCATTTTTGTGATGTTGCAAGAGATCATCCATATGAGAAATCAAGGGATATTTGTTGTATGAAGTGCAGTAACAAAATAAAAATGATTGGAACTGGCTATCAGAACTGCTCCAGGAAGAGCTGCTGTGCTTGTTCATATTCAGAGTTTGTTCACTGAAACAAAATCTCCATTTCTGCTTTGCCTAAAGCTGCCCTAGAATTCCCTGTGTGTAGCACTGGTATGTGCTAGAAGTCAGAAAAGTTGCTGTTGAGATATCTGCATTACATATCACCATGTTTGAAGATTTTCACCTTACTTCAGGGACTAAAATGAGTCTAAGTTGCATATAAAATTCTTCAGTCTGCTAGTATTGTCTAACATCCATTCTAACAAAAGCTGCTGCACAGTCCAGGGCTCTCACAGGCAGTCTAAGGAGTGGGACTGTAAAACGTAAAACTAATGTGGATGTTACAGTAGGTAGGCAACTATCATTTGATTTCTTACCCTTCTTCCAAAACCATAGAGGCTCCCTTTTCATCTGACTTTGCAGGGTTGCATCTCAAAGGGCTGCCACAGAGACAGGACAAACTTACAGGCTAGAGCACTGCAGTATGGGGAACATACTGTCCAGGAGGGAAACCAGTGTCCCATGGGAATATGTGCATAGCTGCTCCTTGTTTCTCTACTAACATTCGTGGGATAGCACAAGGGTGTCCATGGAGGTCTCTGAAGCCACACGCCACAGTGGCTGCATGACAGTGTCCATGTGCAGGCAGGAGGAACGCCTCCACCTCAGTCTCCTATGTCTGACCACCATTTACTCTTGCTGTGTGGGCTGGACTGTGGGCAACAGATTTGCCCCTGTTTGCAGGCTGCCGGGAAAGCTGCAAAGCCAGTATGTGTGCCAACAGCTAGTGCTAGCATAGAAGCATGAAAAAAAAATTATTTTCTAGTCAAACATTTCAGGAATTGAACCTTAGTCTGGCGTATTCCAAGGCAAACCTGTCCACATTTAACTGTCGTGGTCATATCTGTTTCTAAATGCATTGGCACAACCTCAGCCTTTCATTAGCACTTTGTAAATGTGTCTGAGGAGATTTAAAACCCAAGAAAAAGAATCTTTGCCCTGCCTCTTGAGCTCTCTCTGTTTCTTGTATTTAGGGACTCACCTTATTAATATAAATATGAACTGTTAGCTGTGGAGTCTTTTATCTTTGCTGATGCCCGAGTCCTTTCCTGTTCATATTTGCTGAGTACAGTGAAATGGAGATTTTGGCAAGAGTAAACCTTATTGCTGCTGTTCTCAGAAGGCAACTGCCTAAAAGAGGATATAAAGGGAGTTTCATACGGAAGGAAAATGACCAGCGTGTTTAGCTAGAAGAGACTGACCCATTATAACCTTGAGAAGAAGAGCTGAAATCATTTCAGGAAAAGGAAAGATTTCTCTGGCCCAGCATCCCCTTTGCTTTCAAGGTGGATCTTAACGCTCACCCACATCCTGATTTTCCCTACTCATTTCATCCCTCAGTCATCCTCATCTCCAGAAACACATTTCTTGAATTTCGTTTCCCTTTTTCAGTCATCTTTCCAGGGGCTGAAGTCCCCAGCAAAACCACAGGAGTAATTGGGCGGATCTGTGGGGAGTGGGATTTGGGCTTAGTGTCTTCATGCAGAGCAGTTAAATACAACTCCCAGGATGTAGCTCCCTTAACTTGTCACCGGCAGTGAGCTGCAGCAGCATCGCACAGTTTCTCTCATTTCCTTCTTAGATTTTCCCCTGGTTCATACAGTCTGGCTATCTTTGCAACCAGCTGGCGAAATACCCTTACAGTGATTCATGACTACAGCTCCCCTTCTGCTTTCTCTCTCCATCTGTCACTCATGAGACTCCCTCCTCTCCTCACAGCCTTCTCGATGAGCTGCCTCCCCTCACGCAAACCCTTCTTTTCTTCCTAAACTGCTAGGCACTGAGAGAAGTGACCTCCCGTATAAGCTGGGGTAGGCTGATCTGATTGCAGACAGCCTTTCCAAAGGACCCTAAAAGATGGAGGCACTGCCTTCCCAGGGCAGGATGGACTGTGGCATCGGCTCCCTGTTGCTAGAGAAACCTGTGGCAGTTTAGAGGGCAGGAGTGGCAGTCTAAGCTGAGGCAGTAGCATCAGCAACTTCAATTAGGGAGGGAAGCATGGAGAGGGGGGGGGGGGGGTGCTAATTGCCATTCAGCCACCTAAAGGTACAGTGACTTATTTCTTTTACAAAGGGAGCTCTCAGGATTCATTTGTCAGCGTGCAGGTGTTCAGTGAGTGTGGGAGGCGACAGGGGCAAGTCCTTTCACTACAGCAGCTTTATCAAACACGGTCTCCACGCTATGCCAGGCCTTTTCAGTCAGCAGGCATTTAAGCAAAAATACCCAGCAGCATAATCCATACTGTGAAGCTCTCATAGTAAATAAGCAGGTGGGGATCGGCTTTCGAGAAAGGCCATGCTGTTCATTGTTACTTTGTTGTGCTAAATACGGAGAAGCAGAAATGGGGCACGAGGGAAACGGAGATGGAGGCAAAGATCGAGTTTGACTGATTTTTCACCAGAGTATAATTTAAGAGGCATATTTAGAAACTCAGCAATACTACTTTGGGGAGAACTTCAACTGCTCCACGCTGCCGTTAACTTGGTATTTCATTCAGTGCAACAGCTGTGCGCCAGATGCTGCGCGTTGCAAGAAATATAATTTTCATCTCAACCACTTGCTTTCAGAGCGACACAGCTTTGGTGACTGAGGCAAGTGTAATTTCTCTGACAGCCTCCTAGAAGGAAAAGAAAACCATCTGTTTTGTATCGGAGCTGCTATGGGCGGGAGATTGCTGGGGGTGGCAGGGGAGAAGGAGAGAAAAGGGAACTTCTGGATTCATGGGGCTGGTGAAGAGGGAGAAGAGAAACCCCTCAGAAAATGGCGACATGGCTCGTGCAGTGTTGTACTGCCTGGAGTGGTGGCTGGCTTCGGTATAGCAGCAGGGCTTTGTTTGAAATGGCAGCCTTGCTTTACCAGAGCTGTGTTTAACGTGAATAAAACCACTGAATAATCTTATGCTTCCTTGGAAAGAGTCAGCCAAGAGCCACAGTTTGGTAACTAAACGCGTGTGCATCCTGTACCTGGCGGAATGCTCGGCTTTCATCATAGTGAGGTGGAGAGGTGGCGGTTTCTGGTGGAAGGGAGAATTTTGATAGCCTGCGCGGTGGGTCCTGGGGTGACTGCAGCTGGGGCCTGAGTGAGACCTCTCTTTCGGTGGAGAGGAGCCCAGTTAGGGCATGTCTGCACTGCAGTGGCTTGTGGTGGCACATGGCCGCGAGCTGGTACATCCACACAGTGCAGCGTCAGCCCATGACTAACTCAGGTCCTAGAAATTCTCTAAGCGTCCCCACAGTGCTACATGTAAGGTAGCAAGGGCTGTCCTTCAGCAAGCCCAGGTAGCAGTAGATAAGATCACTGCACTACGCTCCGTGTTGGGCACTGACGTGCTCAGTGTTCCTCTACTTTCCCACCTCAGGATCCAGCACAGTGACTAAGCAGCCTGTAACCGTACACTGATGGCAGAACTCATGCACTCCCAAACCTTTGGAAGGGTGGCCGTGTCTTTGATCATCAGATCTGCAGTCACTTAAAACATGTCTGTGCAAGGGAAACTGCGCAGTGAGTTCACCATCCCAGCACACCCTCACCCTTCCCAGCTAGCATCCATGTTCTGAAGGAGTGGAATGGGGAAACCTAGGGAAAATATGAAGTAACCGTTGGACGACTCCTTAAACTTGGCCATGAAATGGCTTTTGAGTCTCAGCTTTATGCATTATTATCCCTTTGTGCAACAGCTAAGTAGATCCGCCACCCAAATTCCTCTAGCATGAAGAAAGATACAGTCTGCACACACATACGGGTGGGTGGGTGTGCTCATGAGCTGTCACAGGAGTTCCACCATCAATTGATTTATCCCTATTTATCCCTTCTGTGGCTCTACCCTTGTAAATTCTAAAGGGAGGGGCATTTCAAAAGGACCTAGAAGTTCCCACTGCTGTGGTCTGTGCTTCGCAGTTCATTTTTGCTGGCCTTCTTTCACCTCACCCCGCTTTGATTCTACAAATGAGCCTTCATCTTCCAGCATGAGATGTTGTCCCACAGACATCAGTAAAACAGATTACATTGAGAGAGTGTCGACAGGTTTTGTGGATATGCTGTTCTGACCCAAAGGAAGAAAATCTCACTGCAAGGAGCTTACTGTAGAAAAAGATCACATAAGCGAAGCATATTTTTCATGAGGAACCCATGGCTAAATTTTCCAAAGCATTAATCAGGTACGACAAATAGGTTTTCAGTAATGCCTCTGTTTTGGGCTAAAAATGCAGTCCCAGCCTTTCCAAGAATTATGGCCAGGCCAGTGTCAAAAGAAACCAGAGGTACAGCAATTATTAGTGCAAGGTAGCTCACAACCATAAAGATTAAATGCTGGAGGTTAAAGTTGAAGGAACTCTGCCATTACTGAATGCCAAAGGTGCTGTAGATCACGGTACCTGAGGTATTTATGGTACTTCAGCCAGTTGTCATTTTTAGTGCCCGATTGGTCTAAAAACAATCAAAAGAAACGTATAAGGCATGAAAAATAGATTCAGCATCTGTATACAGCTGTGCACAAGCAGCTAGGCACAAACATCTTAACCTACCTCAAACTGACATCTGTTACATCTACTGTAGCACGTCAACATGATCCATGAATAACCCCAGCTATTACTGCAAAATGTGTTTGACACCTGAGATTCCACAGTATAAGGATGATTTACTGTGAGAGGATTCAGTGGGCTTTTCTTTCTAAGGGAGAGAGAAGTGTGATAATAAATTGCAAGAAGATGCTGCATGCTTTTCAAACTGAGGGAAGGCACAACTGTATTAGCATAAAGTCATTACAGCGAATTGGCATCTGGCCTCAATTTCTCCTTACCATTAAAAAAACCACAAACAACAAAAAAATCCCAAACCTGAAAAACCTATTCAGTCCTTAATATTTGAAGGGGAATGCTCATAGCATAGAAGGAATTTCTCATAGGGGAAAATGTGTTACAAACCTATCAATTCCTCAGGAAGGTTTTCCCTTCCCCCACTTCCATCTCATGAACCTAAACGGCCTTCAGATTAAGCTCATCAAGAGGGAACAGGTCAGCACCGCAGCACCAGCTTCCCTCTGTTGGACATTTGGACTCCTCTGACTCCTCATACTGCAAGAAGCTGGTGCCCGTGACCACATGAAATGATGACTGATGGAGACGGTGTAGGAAATGGCCATCTAGGTCATCCTATTTAAATTTTCCCAGCAAAATTTACAATTTTGGTTAGCTTTGAAAGTAGAGGTATCTGCTTTGTAATCATTGTGCATCCGCTGTGTAGCAATCCAGGTCTGACCAGCAAGGTAACAACCTCCCAGTTAACTTCTAGGGCCAGTCTTTTAAATTTACTTTGACTGAGTGATCTCTAACTCACATTAATGCAGGTGAAACTGGTATGCCTTCTTATAGAGGAAAGAAAGCAAAGCAGACTTTGGCCTTTGAGTCTTTAAGTAAGATTTACGTATGAGAAGATAGGAGTTGTGGTTTTGGGACTATAACCACTTGCCAGAGCATTGTGTGGACAGTGGCCAGCACCAGATGGTTCAGGAGAAGGGAGGAGAGCTCTATAGAAGGCATCCGTGGGGTGATCTGCTGCACTGCACACACAGTTGTTTGCAGCTGGATCTCTAAACACTATACATTTGAAGCACAAGATTTAATAACCCTTCCAAAATGTTTGTTATCGTAACTTGGCTATTCTTTTTGAGCATTAGAAATTCTTCATCTCATGGCTATCACGCAGAAGCGAGATCTACAGCCTGACTCTGAGGTTTTGGAGAGAAGTCCACCTTCTATTTGTGTTCAATACTATCTTGTTTTTATCACGAGACATGACAGAAGGATCTAATCTGTATTATCTTGATGATTAGCTATTTTCAGTATTTTATCATATGACCTCTTACCTTTCTCTACAATGTAAACAAAGCCAAGCTTTAAAGGTTCTTCCCATATTCTCTGGGCCTTTAATCATTGTTATCACCCTTCTTGGAGCTTCTTTTTACTGTGAAATCCTCCTTGAGAGGATTTAGCAGCACTGAAGACTGCATTTGAACTTTGGTTGTAACATTACGCAACAGTACTGCATCTCCCGTCTCGTTCATCTCTCTTCACACATCTTCTGGGCACTCACATACATTCTTCAGACTGCCTCGTAGATTACACTTCAGTTTTTCTTGCCCTCAATTAATTCCTAGAAAGAAATAAGAGGCAGCAGAACAGGCCAATTTCATAAATCTTTATCTAATACTAGCAAGTCATTAGGCCTGTGAGTAAAGTCTCCATCTGTTCCCAAAGAAACCACAGCATTTTCTACACTGTGTCAGCATCTACTATAATATTTCCGCTCTCAGAGATTTCTTGAGTTTTCTCCAAAGGTCCCATATGTCTGCCTCTTCCTTTCTCTCTCCAAAGAAAAGCAAAGAAAATATTCAACGTGCAAACAAAAACTAGAATGGCAGCAGCCCCTTCAGGAAGCTGTGCCCTTTACATCATGGGCCAAAACTGACCCATTTTGGGAAAGTGGCCTAAAATAAGAGCAGACTACTACTTTCTACAAAGGAACGCGGCTCGGTTATAAACAAGGGCAGCATGGCAGCTTCCAGCACTGCTCCTTACTGTGTCTTTTTCCCTTTCAAGCAACTGTTTCCTCCTAGCAATCTGGCACATTAACATCTATCATGACCTAGATAGCTAGATTTCAGTTTATATTTTACCTGGTAAGCGTGTGTGGACTACAGGGAACCTAAGGGCAACCAGTTGTTGCAAGCCTGGCTCAAGCAAAACTCACCTTGAAGCTCCTGTGTGTTTTGCCTCAGCACAGATTGAAAGGCTCACAAACCATTATAGGTTACTGTGCTGCTCTGACCGTTGCTAATATGATTATGTACTAAAGGGTTTAAATGAAAATTGCTTAGTTGGCTAGGAAAGAAAAGGGGAGGGAGGGGACATGTGGGAGAAACACATTTGAAACATTTTTGAAAATGCCAACTGGCTTTGCTTTGTTTGGAGCTGGTCAAGCAGAACAGTGGCACTGAGCAGCTAATCAGTAGCTCCTACTCCTCCAGAGAACAGCCAGCTCCCTTCTCACTTGGCACCAGTGCAGCCCAGCTGAATACCCTTGTGTTTGCTTATTCTCTTGGCAGAAGTGAAGGAGTACGAGCCCCCGTTTGGCTCTAAAGTGCGAGAACACCCCTGCGTGGAAAGCATGAAGGACAATGTCCTCAGAGACAGAGGGCGACCCGAGATCCCCAGCTCCTGGCTTAACCATCAGGTAAGAGCACCACATGTGGGCAGCTGGGAGCTGCACTATACGTTTAGCTGCTGCCTGAAGCCTGAGCCTGAACTCAGCGTCCTGCCCGACAGGCTGGACCTCTCTTTTGCAGCGATTAGAGCTCTGTCACATGGTGACACCAGTGCTGCCGTGGTTCAGGCACCAGAGTGCTCTGCACCATGCCTGCCCAAAAGCCCTGAGATTTCTGCTGCCCGCCAGTGTAATCTAAAAGTGATCGAAACAAAAAGATTGGAAACCTGAGATCCGACAGTCATCCAGCCAGCCACAGAATAATTAGGGCCTTAAAGCACGCTGTGTGCAGGCTCTGAAAGGTCAAAGAGAACAACTTCGCACATGGGCCCCTTCAGCAGAGAAAACAAATCTCAGTACTTTATCATGGAGACCCGTCATAGTTGTATCCCAGCTGTTGACAGGTTTAAGAAAGTAGGAAATGAGTCTTCAGCAAGCCAGTCTGGTTTTATTCAGGTTGCGCATTAGCAGTCCGTTTCCCTTGCATGTCGTGAAGCACTCTGTCAGCTTTCCCCATTCATGGACACCATGGCTGTGCTTCCTAGGCAATAGTAGATCTCTCAGTAGATGAAAAGGAGTGGAAACAAGCCAAAGGCATGCATTTCTTCACCTTTGCTCTGAGCAGTTTTATCAGTAGAGATAGAATGAAAACCGTATCAGAGAAGAAGTGAGACTTGGTCATTCCACTTGTCAATGAAATATGTTGAGTGGGTCTTTGCAGACAAATAGAAAGCATCGTGAACATTTATAAAAGCCCAGGCAATCAAGATCAGTTAGTATTTCCATCAGGAGCAATGTAACACTCCCTTTTTCATTCCAGTTGAGATGTTAAAATCATAGTGTAACACCTACTTTAAAAAGGCCAAGTGAGCCGCCAAAACCCATCATTTTTCCAACCAAGAAGAACACATTTGCCACCTGATGACTACGGCAGAGTGCAGCCCCTTCTTTGACCACAAGGACTTTCTTCTTACGTAGTCATCTGTGATGAGTAGGATCATTGCAGAGGCACCTTTAACTGGGGAGGAAATCTGCATTTTGAGGGACACTTGGATATCTGAACTAAAAAAGTACTAAAAAAGCCCTTGACATTTTTAGGAGCCATAGATGCAAACACCTTCTAAATTACAAGTTGAGCTGGGAAGGAGTGATTATACTAATGCTCACCTTTATTGAAAAGAACTCGTTGCAGAAATTTTATAAAAATTGTGGATGAGCTAGTAAAAGGGAGCATGAGTTGACTGCAGTTGTCTGTTTTCCACAAAGGCAAAATTAAGTCCTAACTGGTAATACATACGTGGTACTTTAGAAGAGCCCAATTAGCAAAGCAGAAAAGAATCCTGAGCCAGATCATTTGGGAGAAAAAAATTAAATAGTAGAAAATGCTTAAAATTAGGAACAGTGTGAGAACATTTCTCGGGATATTCAAAAGACATGATCTCACGTGAAAAAAAAATAAAGAAGGGCAGAGAGCTGCTTAGGGAAACAGAAGAACAACAGCAGGGTCTGTGGTCAGCAAACTTGAGGATAATCAGAGTTTTCTCAAGAGGAAAAGGAAATCTAACTTAGTACGAATCTGCTGCTGGATATGAAAGAAAGATACTGCATATGCTAATGCAAAGGCAGAAGTGGTCAGCAAATATTTCTGTTCTGCATTTGGGAAGAGTCAGATGATGTACACGTAATAGAAGGTGATGAAGGCCCCTAAAAGCAAAGCATTGCCACTTAAAGCAGGCCTGGGGCAGTGTTAGGTGGCCTAGAGACTTGTCTGCATTCGGGACAGGGCTACCCCTGCGGGCACTGTGACAGGGCACTGCATTACGTAGAAACAGGCAATTCCGCTGGTTGGGCCTTGGAGAGAAGCATCCAGGAGCTCATTTCATGCACAGCCCATTGTAGCGGCAGGCGTAGGTGCGCCAGCAAGCCCAGGGTGCCTGGGTGGGGAGGCACTGGGCTTGGGATCCCCATGGTGCTCAAGTGCAGGGCAGACCCACGGCTTGTTCTCATGGCAGCAAGCCTGCGTGTGTGGAGGGCTGAAGCTCAAGGTAGCGGGGCAGAGCTGAAAGGTACACCGTGAATTTTGTCACCTCTGGGTTTACATAGCAAGTAAAACAATCACAGATTTGAACCTAGGTATCCTGAATTCGACTTCAGAGATTTCTTCCCTAGGTAAAAGCCAGACCTCAGTCTGCCCCCCCAGTACGAGGCACCCCACTGACTGGGAGGACCATGCGTCCGCACTTGTGTGTCAGCGGGATGAGCACACCTGGCTCCAACAGGGTTCAGCTAAGAGTTTAAGGCAGGAAATGGATGCGTGATAACACACAGGACATTTAATGAAGGGGGATTTAATTCCCTTCATCTGAATCCCTTCAGCGTTTCACATTGCACTATCTAAAATGCAGTGACGCATCGGCTTCCGTGGGGCTGTGACAGTTTGCAGCAGCTGAGGATCTGCTTTGAACTCCATGGAAGTTGCTCTTACTGTAATAGCTCTTCCATATTCATTTCCTTCCTCTGCAGTCATGTTTTTGTAATGAACTCATTATTCATCATGATAAAATTCTGGAATGGATTTACATATTACAATTTCCCCCCCTCCCGTTAATGAGATTTGTTGCACTATTGATTTCAAGTTAATGTTTAATATTTAATTTAATTTACTGCTTGTAATTTCAATGCCAGCAGAAAGCTAATGTTATTTGTATACAGACAATAACGTTGTGCTATTAACACTGACATCAGTCAACATCACCAATTAGGTAAATTATGCAATTAATGCAGTGTTGTGAAATGTTATTTTTTTAAAATAAGAAGTTTAAGATAAATCCTACTTAATGGGCTTTTAGTGTCATACAGCAAAGCACACCATTTCCTGGTAAATACCTCATGTTTATAAAATGCATTACAGAGATGTGACTGTTTTTTGCTCCTGTAAACATGTGCATCAGCATTGAAATGAAGGTTAAATAGTTACATCTGTGAGTGACATGTGTTTAAGTGTTTGTGGGACTGTGGCCCATATTTGCACTTAGATTTAGTTAGCCTGCAAGGAATTCATAAAGGCCTGATGTAGGGCCTGATGTTGCTGGCAATCAGAATTTTGTTCGAAAAACCCAAACAGAATTCAGGCACGCAAAGGCATGGCTTGAGCAGGAAGTCACATTGTCCAAAAATTCTGTTTATATTTATTTAAAAAAAACAAAAAAAAAAACAGAAAAAACCAAACCCTACTTGGTTCTATAGCACTAGTCCAAAGCATCATTTTTCTTGCTATGAAGTATCAGAATATATGCCCAGAAATGACAGTATCAACTACGGGTTTCTTTAAAAAAAAAGAAGAAAAGGAGCAGAGCCCATAAAGCACCTCCAGGACAGATGTGAATACCCCCCGAACTTTAGAGGGCACTAAAGCAGCTCTCATGTTCGGGCTTTGGGTGGTGACTGTCCCCCTCACGCGTTCTCTCTCTGCAGGGCATCCAGATGGTGTGTGAAACTCTTATCGAGTGCTGGGACCACGACCCCGAGGCCCGGCTCACGGCGCAGTGCGTGGCGGAGCGCTTCAGCGAGCTCAAGCACCACGACAAGCTCTCGGGAAGAAGCTGTTCAGAGGAGAAGATCCCCGAAGACGGCTCCGTCACCACTGCCAAGTAGCGCACACCCAAGAGCTCCGAAATGGAGGGAAGTCGCTCCTAGATGCGTTCACCTTGGCAAAGGAAGAAGTCTCGATCGGTGCCTTGACTTGCTTCCTGGAGGACTGAGGCTGTCACTACTCCCTTTAGGCTCCGACTCTGGACAGGGAGATGTATTTGTGGGAATTAAAAGCTGGGGAGTAGGTGTCATACCCTAGCATTGGCTGCCGGCATCATGTCGTAGGAGGAGCTATGTATGTTAGCACTTCCTCAGGAAATGAGATTTGAAAATAGCCAATAACCTTATGCACTTTATTAATGCCTGTATATAACTATGAAATTGCTATTTTTATATATATATATACATATATATATATAAAATGTGTGTGTATGTATATATATATCTATCTATATATCTATAAACAGCCATGCTCTGAAAAAAAGAGCTTAAAAAAAAAAAGTGCTTCCAGGAAATTACAGGTGCATTAGAGATTCCTCCCCATTAAAGAAGGAGCCTGGGGAGACTGGCATAGCACGACACCAGCAATCGTGCGCTGAGCGCTCTGCCAAAAAGATAGCAATAATACGCGCTAAGAAGATGGCTTTCAAAGCATGTGCTGTACCCAGACGGCTGTAGCCCTGCAGTTCACAGCAGCAGGAGCAGCCTCACAGCAGACAGGCCAATTTGGCTTTGCAGTTGCACCCAAGCGGTCCTGTCTGCAGCACATTTTGGAAGGTTCAGGGATGCCTTTGCCCTCTCACCTTAACCCCAACGTCCTCACAGTGTCCCAGAATGGGAGCTGTGAGAAGGTTTGGTTCCTCCCACATGTGTTTTTCCATACAGAGGTCATTAATGTTAAATGTTTATTGCTTTGAATTCATGCTGCTTGCAGGCAGGTTGCAAAATATCAGCAGGATGAGTTTTCTTCTCCTCCCGTCCCCACCCCCAAACCATAAAAAACAAGACAGGGCCAGCAATAATCCAAGCAGATGTTTTATATTTGCTGTGCATTCTGAGTGCAGCCAGTACTAACTTTTTTTTTTTCTCCCTTCCTTTTACCTTGATTGTGTTGCTGTAAGAACAAACATTATTTTTTTTCCCTGTACAGCATGACTAATTGCTTGACACACCGCAGTCTGACTCTGTTCCATGCTTTCTAGGGGAAAGGAAGAGACAACAGACGGTGCCTTTATTTTTGCAAAAGGACCTTGGAGGTGAGGGAAGGCTCCGTAGCATTAGGTTAATGGCATATCCTGCCCTCAGCACTGCTTTTGTTTAGGGCTGCCCTCAGTAAGCCAGCAATTAACGGAAAAAAGCCCCAAACCCAAGATGTTTTATCCTAAAAGGATCCCTCAGACATTGCTTGCATTCTTTCAGTTCTCTAAAACGTTTAGGACAGTTGACATCACATCAGGCCTATATAAATGACAGCAATGTGTTTAATAAACGCTAACAATTTTGTCTTCAGGAGTTCTGCAGTGATTTTTCCACTTTTTCCTCCCCCACGGCATGTAAGCGGGTCTTGGAAATTACAAATTCGGCCAGCACAAACCAGTCCTGTACAGATGTATCGGGCACCATTTACTAAACACCTTTGACAGATAAACCTGTCTCCAGAAGACATTGCCGTGTGAGTCAATAGGAATCATGCTTATTCAAATAGGAGTTAAGATTTATGATGGCAAATATTTAATTTGAAATGGTTTTGTATCTGCTTTTTGTCTGTTTGTTTGTTTCCTTCATTTTAACCAAACTACTCAGAAATATTTAAACTGAGCAGGGCAAAGCCTCAACAACTACAGTGGAATTCAGAGGATACTATGTCAAATTTTATAGCGGGGGGTGATGTGATTTTTTTTATTAAAAAAAAAAAACCAACAGGAAAACGGGGCTGCGGAGGTGCTGGGGGCGGCGGGGCCCGCTGCTCTCTAGCGATGCGCCGCCGCCTCGGAGCCGGGGACGGGGCCGGGGAGCAGAGGGAATGTCGCAGCCTCTTTCTCTTCCTCCATCCCCGCTGAACGTCAAGGAATGGCACCCGGTAGCTCCTGACAATACTGACATTTTGATGGTTGTTGGTTGTGGGGTTTTTTCACTACTACATGTAAAGGGAAATTTTTATTCTTTAAAGGAATATTTCACCTGTACATCGTGTATGAAATAGGAATGTGAACAATTATATACTCTTGTATATCAAATGTTTCAAGCACTTAACTTGCTTTGTAAACAGTTTGGGGGTTTTTTGGTCTGTTTTTGTTTGTTTGTTTGTTTGTTTTGTATAAATCAAATGTTTATTGGAGCAAATAAAATAACACTGACTCAGGTTCGTCTTTCATCTTTGGAGCATCCAGAATAGGGAGAGGGCTCCTCCTAAAATGAATCATAGAATCGTTTTGGTTGGAAGAGACTTTTAAGATCATCAGGTCCAACTGTTAACCTAGCACTGCCAAGTTACCACTAAACCTCAGCACCACATCTACAGGTCTTTTAAGTACCTCCAGGGGTGGCGACTCAACCACTTCCCTAGGCAGCTTGTTCCAGTGCTTGATAACCCTTTCAGTGAATAAATTTTTCCTAATATCCAATCTAAACCTCCCCTGGCACAACTTGAGGCCATTTCCTCTTGTCCTATTCCTTGTTACCTGGGAGAAGAGAATGACACCCACCTCACCACAAACTTCTTTCAGGTAGTCATGCCTGAGTGTCATCCTGAGCGTGTCCAGTGGCCTTTGCTAATGACTCCATTTGCTTTGCTAATGACTCCTTCCCCCAGTCTTCATCCTGCCCTTCTGGAGACCAGCACTAGCCCACACCCAAATTTGCTGGCTCGTTAGTCCCTGCACTGTAAAACATTCACTAGTCTCAGGGGAGGGGAGGGAGAAGAGGGTTCACAGCTGATGCTGTCCTACTTTTAGGTTGCTCAATTCTCAGTGCAGATAAGGCCTTAGTTAAAAACCTCAGTCGGTTTGGTGCTGGTATTAAAGTGAGGGAGAAGACAGACCACTAAATCTGTGTCACTGAGAAGTGTATGATTAATGTGCTTGTGCCTTACAGCTACTGCTCGCCACTCAGAGCTTTCACCTTCTTAAGCTGATACCCCTCCAGTGGAACACAAGCACCACAGACACAAAGAGCAAGATACCTCCCTCTCCCGCCTTGAATTGCCTCGAGTGTGGCTCAAGTTGAATCTAAGCCTTTACACAAGATGCAGTTCACCAGTGATGGATGTAGGCATCCGAGACCCTCCAAGCACCACCATTTTTTGTCAGGGAATGTATTTTGGTGCCAAAATCCTCTACCAGAGCTCGTGCTTGTCTGTGCTGAATATCTCCTTTTGAACCTTCGAGTGGGGATTCCCCAGACAGGCACCCAGGTGTCTTCATTCATGAGTCAAGCAGAATCACAGAAAAACTCAGTCTGGCAGGGACCTCCAGGCTACACGCTCTGCTCGCTGGTCCTCTGGTCCAGGCACGTGGTCAAAACAGGCAGCTTAGAGCCGGTTGCTCAAGACTTTGTTGAGTTTCGAGCATGTTCAATGCTAATGATTTCACAGCCTCTCTGGGCACCCAGTGCTCCGAACAGAGCAACACCCCTAGCTGATGTCAAGTGTGGTGCAAAACACAATGGCCACCTCCATCCTAAAATTGGCAAACAGGGGATTTATGAAGCAGGCCCTGCCTAGGTGCCCCCCAGAGGAAGACAGCTGCAGGTGACCAGCTATTCCTTTAAGCCAGAACCCTTCTGCCCTGTATTACCAGACCATAAATTAAGCTGTGGAGTGAGGATGCTCCGCAGCCAGCTGAAACCAGCTGCCTGGAGACAGGACGGAGGGACCTGCAGGGAGCCTTGCTGTCGAGGGTGCAGTGGGGACAGGTCAACACAGGACCCCCCCCCGCCAGCCACAAGGCAGCACGGCTAGCACCAGCCTTGCTGTAGTTGCTCTGACACTGAGGGATGGTGGGATGCTCTACAGCCTCCCCCTCCCCAGCAAGCATTAACGGCGCAGTCTTTGCTTCTCGGCCGTTTCTTCAGCAAAGGCCAGATACAGAACAGCTCTCAGCTTCCCTATGGGCACACAAAGCCTCACTGCCCACAACCCTGTGGTTTCCAGCAGCACCCTGCTGAGCCCTAGACAAGCCTAGCATCACTGCGGTCAGCCCCAGTGTTTCCTGGCACACTGGTGGCAGTGGCCACCCCTCAGCAGTCCCCACCACTGGCCATGTGTTGGCAAAGATCGTCTAAGCCCTGACATCCTGTTTACACTGGCTCAAAGGAAGAGTCCTTTTGGCATAACAAGGCAAACAACTGTTGCAAAAAAAAGAAATATAAAGTGTATCGAGAAACTGTAGCAGGCAAACTCCGGAGACCTTTCAGTCTAGAAATGAAGTACACAATATCCTTGAAACAAAGTACACTATATCCTTTTAATATTTTTTCAATGCAGTCTTTTGTCCACCTTTCTTATCCTGTATATGGTATTCAACACCCTTCTGTGAGCAGCTCTAAATGACCATGTCACTCACCATTTTACCCCCAGGTTACACAGCACGGAGGCTCCAGCTGTGCAATGCAGAAGGCATCCCTGGGTTTACTGCTGAACCAGGCAATGGTCTAAACTGGATGGCAAAGCTTCTCATCGCAGAGCGCCTCCGTGTTACCAGTTCACACAATTCCCAGCGCAATCGGGATTTCACCCCCTTCTAGGATCTCTCTAATTGCTACTGGAATAGACATGAACAATAAAGAAAAAATCATGACCCAGCTTTTGGGGTGGGGGGACAGGGAGAGGGGGAGGAGGTTAAGGAGAAAAAGAAAAGCATTAAGACAGCGTTATTCCGAGTGCTCCTGGAAACAAACTGAGCCATGTGTAGAGCACCTGCAATATTGTCCTCTTGTCAAGCCAGCTGTGCTGGGGCCCAAGGGCTTGCTTCTCTTCCAGAGGAACACTGATTAATTTATTTCCTGATCCTTAGCTCTGTCTCTCCCTCTTACTTGCTGCTTTTTTTTTTTTTTTTTTTTTTTTTTTTTTGGCATTATGTTTTTAATAAAATGCTGCCTATGGCAATTTTTCCCTCTGGCCACAAAGAAGACGGAGTGAATTCTGTTCCAGACTGTCTACTTGTTGTTGCTGAATGCAGTTTGGCTGCGTTCATGCTGCTTATTACTTGGCAAACATTCATGCAAGTGGGTGAACACCACGTGTGTTTTCAGAAAGCTCTTGCTGAGGTGTGCCAAAAATTCCAGTCTCATTTTGGGTCAATATAAGTAAGTGATGCACCTCACTACAGGAATTTGGTGGGTGCTTTTTCCAGGCACCTGTGTCTTACTGGGTTACATTTCCCAGCATGACCTACAAGACCCAGTTGGCCTGAGCCCATTTTGTCCCAGCCTGGCTATCTGGACCCTGTTTCTTCACAGTGCCTTGACCTATAGGCAGCTCTCACCTGGTTTTGACCTGCGGCAGCTGAAAGGCCTTGCTCATGGGCAGAAAGCCGAGGTCGAAGTCAGAGGTTTGTTGAAATACAGCCAAATTGTGAGGCTCCTGGGAGAACTGAGACCGAGAAATAGATTTAAAACTCTTGATTAATGAATGCTTTGAGCACCATCTAATCACTTCATGAAGAAGCAAAGGCAAAAGGCAGCTCATAAATTATTTGCCGTGTATGATTTTCTCCGTTATAATGGTGATAGAACAATCTTTTCAGACAGTCGCATTTATGTATCTAAATTCTTAAAAAAAATAAAATGTCCACCTGATCAAGTCAGTATGATTAAACAATCACTGCTGAAATGACCGTTTCTCGAACGTGCTGCCACGTGACAGCAGGTAGGGCAAAGATCTCTGGCATTTCTTCCCAGGTTAGCCACCTTGTGTGTGACCACACTCACAGCTGAAAACACTCCCCTCTCTTCCTCCTCCACTGCAGCAAGGCTTTCCTGTGGAAGAAAAAAAAAAAACAAAAAACAATTCACCCCACTCTCTTTTTTCATCCATCTTTGGCTTCAAACCCAGGCTGCAGCCTTCCCCTCCCTGCTGCTCCTCTCCTCCTCCCAGGCACCTTCAGGTACCTGATGGGGTGGCTGAACAGTGTCCTCTCGCCTGCCTGGTTTTGGATCAGGGGGCTGGTCTGTCATGAAAGCAACTCACAGTATTTGTGTTGCAGAACAAGACCTGCATCAGATAGTGGGGGGTTAGGTGTTGAGCTCAGTCCTGCATGACCTCCCAAAGCGCCTCTCACCGTCACTTCTGCTCAGGGTGGAGCTGTGCCCTTCCTCCTGCGTCCCTCTCCCCCCAGTGCCCTCCTCGCCCCAGCAGAGACCATGCTGGCCACAAGGGTCTGCCCTTCTCTGGAGACAGTGCTGGAGTAAACGCATTGCATACATCTGTTTAATACACCACAACTTCGCTTATTTAGGGCAGAAAAGACGCAGAGGAACCAAAGTCAAGAAGAAATACACATCATACGAGTTTCCAACCAACTTACATGGAGATGGCGGGCAGGTCATAGGCCAGGCTCACTGGCATTCTGCTCCATGCTGAGTGGTGGCGTGAGGCTCCCCAGACCAGGGCTGTCTCCTAAGTTTCCAGAAGGAGAGGTTTATGGTATTGTCCTGTCCTAGTGCCCCTGGGGTGAAGTTTCCACTGTTTGTCATCCACACAAGCTAAGAACATTACCTATCCCCTGCTTGACCCTCGACTCTCACCCCAGCCCATCCCCTATGAATCCCACCCCCTGAGCCAGGAATGGAAACACCCCTACAACATTTGCAGTGGGGTTTTCTGTAGTGTACAGCTCAGTCACCTGCCAGCATAGCGAAAGGACCTTTTAAATGCCCCAGTTTTCACAGCGTGCCTCAGCCACCAGCTGCCTGCGTGGAGGGTTTTAGGGGAGGGCTTTATTTTAGGGTGAGCTAAACCAATGTGGGATGTAGGACGTGTTAACAGAGCTGTGTGGCAAGCGACAGAAGTGGAGCTCCTCCTTACCACCCCCCGCCCCGAACAAAGCCCAAACCCGCCACTTTCCATCTCGCACAAAGAGCTCCAGAAATAGACTTCCTTCTGTTAGAAATATGCCAGGGTCTTCACTCTTCAACCTTGCAGGAGACCATTTAAGGTTAGAAAATGTTTTACAGAAGATATTGATTGCATCTAATTCCTGCTTTAGCTTGAAGGTGAAAACTGTCTTTCTAGTTCTCAAACAGAAGACAGCATAAACTTCTCCTGAGATAAACATCTGTCTGTCTGTGGCTGCAAATGTTTAGCTTTTAAAGGCTGGTTTTTATTTACTGACTTCCTTATACATGTATGTGAATGCTGAGAGGATCTCTGCACTCATCTTACAAGGCTGCCTATGCTATGACTGCCCAGTGAAATAAGATTATAAAAATATTGATATTAAATTGGGAATACATCATTTGGCAACGCATAAGAAATGCCTCCCCAGAATCAGAAGTGCCAAGGGCTGTTGCTTCAGAGACTGAGATGAAAATACAAGGCCTAATCTGGGCTCTTTCAGTGCATCATTGCAATGACTGTTGGAGAATCCTTTATAGTAAAACACTATTTTTTTTTTTTGAAAGAGCAAAGCATTTTATACAGGGTATATGAATACCCGGAATGACAAAAACAGTGTTTCATCTCTGATCCAACAAAACTGTGCTAAAGGCTGTCAGGGAAAGGATCTGGTAAAAGAAAACACAAAGCCCATCTGCTCACACCACCAAGAAAACCAGCTATGCGGTGCTGCCACCAAGGAGAATTATAACTTGTAGCACCCAGGTTAACAGACAGCATATTCAGGAGCAGCCCCGCTTAGCAAATGAATTCAACCTTATTTCTGGAAAGGTGAGGTTTCGTCCTTTGGTGAAATTAAAGCCAGAGCATTGATTCTCTTCCACTGAGCTACTCATTTTCCATCAGCCACCACCGCTCCTAGAGGCAGAAGAAAGAAGGCCATACCTTTAATTAGGTAAAAGGTTTTAAACAGGACATAAATCTCATACCAGGAATTTTCATTTTTCCCATTGGTAAGCCTCGTACACTTTTACACAGATTTGCTCATGTGCTTTGGCTATAACTACTTTTGCTCGTCTAATCCCCATGTGAGAAGCAGGAGCAATATTTCTGCAACATGACAACGTCACTGACACTTCAGCCTCACCACTGAGGAGGAGTTTGCAGAAGCAATTTGCAGGGGATTAGACTGAAATTCTTCTTGTAATGCTTTGAATGGCATAGCGAAATGCTCCTCTGTCTTAAGGTATTAATGGCATCTCCCATTAAGCAGCAGGTTATTTAGCCTGAGTACTTCTGGAAAGGATATCTAAGCCTTATTAAATAAGGAGAAAAAGAAAAAAGAAGAGAAAAAAAGAGACAAAAAGACCTTTTCATTTTAATGTAGGAATGTTAACCAACATTAATTTGCTTGTCTTGAAATAATTTCTGGGATGGTTGCTTTAAGAACCTAGTCTTAACAAAGCCATAGGAAATGCAAGAAAGAATTTAAATTAACTTACTTCATCCATTTATAAATTGTTTAGGTTAATCACAGTAAACCAAACAGGATTCAGCCATACTTAAACACAGCCTTTGCCTAAGTATAAACTGTTTATTATATCCATGACACACAACCAGACAAAATTCATTCCTGATCTGGAGAAGAGTCTAATTTGGTTTTATTAGATCTAGAGGAAAATATTTTGGCAGAAGAAGGCTCGCTTTTCAACGTAAAACACTCTCAGGAAAAGTCTCCCCAGAGCGAGCAAGTGAGTGATACAGCAGAGCCTCGCCACCTTCCCCACATCAGCAGCTTGGACCAAAAGTGGCTCCTAAGTCAGGGCAAGCCCTTCCTTCCCCATCAGGAGCCAGGAGGGAGCTTGAGCAACAGCAGCAAGCACTCAGACAGCTGAAGTCTGGAGAGATGAAACCTACTCTGTGTGCCTCCGTGGGCTCACACTGAGCCCATCCCTTCGCCCCACTGTAACACTGCTGAGGTCAATAGTTTTGACTTCAGCACTTTGACCTGTTATGTCTATGGATTATCAGCAAGCTATTTATTATGAACAATGCGCTTTTGATGCCAGCATATGGAAAGTGCTCACAGACAAGCTTAAATAGTGCTTGTTCTTCTTGTCTTCACATTACTAATAATGATACAGAGCATCAGATTCAAAAATCCTAGAGAGAAATACAATGGAATTTTACAAAGTAGTTTTTGCCTTTCAATTTTCCACTGAGCATTTTGACAATCCTTGGTGAGTCTTGTTCGCCATGCAGGTTGGCTGGGCTGGAGCTCTGTATTTTTGCACTACTCACCCTGACGTGCAAAATCAATCTTATCAACTTGTAGAACAGATGGAAATTTATGTCATGGACAAATGCATGAAATAAGCATTGGATACAGGGTCAGACAGGTCAAATGATGATGTTAATCTTTTTCCTCTCCTTTTCTACATGTGCAGCCAGTACATTAGCAATTGAAATCTATGTGTGCGACAAAGCAAATGACTCCTCTCGTGACCATAGCACCACATTCCTTGCTTGTACCACACATCTTGGCAATAATAAAATTATTAACTTGAGGCTATTAAGTGCTCTGATGAATAACTTGTGTGTGTTTGTCACTCCATTTTGCTACACTTTATGGTAAGAATTGCATTTTTAAATAACTGCTTTAATTGTCTTCCAGGAGTAATTAAAGTGAAATTATGGGTATTGTGAGCTGCATGTAGTGCTTTCAATAAGACAATAATTACAGGGGAAAGGGTCTTAATCAAGCAGGGAGGAGGAGCTCTTTTTTTAATGTCCTATGCAAGTATCTCCTACATGATTGTCTCATCAGGCTCAGTATTCCAGGATCAGAGCACGGTCTTTGACTTCCAGTTCTAACAAACTCCAGCAAACTACATACTGAGGGTATTTTTTATGAAGGATAACATAAAAACACCAAATCAACCAAATAAATAAACAAAAAAATGAAAAGAAAACCCTTCAGGGAGAAGTGCACAACTGAAAAGAAGGGCGGCTGGAAAGGCCAAAATATTTAGTGCTTGTTTGGGTGTATCAGTCTTCTCCCTACCTACAATCAGGCAATAAAAGATTAATCTCAAACTAGCTCAGGATAAGAACAGGGTGGAAAACACACAGATATGTTGTATTCTTTCAGCCTGACTGCTCTGAATGCGATTCACCCTCACAACCCCAGATCCATTCGTGCTTGTCTTTGACTACTCTGACTCTCCTGCACAAAATGGGAATATATGGCTGGCTCCAAATCCAAACGCACATCCCACCCACATCATAGCTCTGTACCAAGGCAAGACTTTGATGCTCGCCCATCCTCCCCTTCCTGGACCCCTGTTTTCCCACAGCACCAGCACCTGGGCACGCAGCCCCAATACACCTTTCAGCACCCTCCAGCCTCAGCTCTATCCACAGCCAACCTGAAGTTCAGCTACTTGAGGACCTGTTTCTCCAAGCTGCAACATACCCCAGTGAGGATTCCTGCAGTCGTACAGCTTGCTCCCGTGTTGCCAAAGGGGCAGAGATGGTACTTACCATTTGAAAGGGGTTAAGAGGAGTTGGGGAACCTCTTCAGTGCCTTGTATCTTAGGAAATCATAGGGAGTAGGAGGAATCAAACTATTTGAAGGCAACTGGAAAACAATGAGAATAGGATAGGTATCAGCATGGGTTTGTCATCATCCTTCTCCCTACAGAACAGTAGTTAATGTAAAATAGAGAAGATGGTAAGTGTCATCACTCTTGAGTTAGAAAGGCTTTTGACATCACCTCAAATAATATTGCTGTTGGGAAATAAGGGAAATGTCTAAATTCAAGTACAGAATGGGTCAAAAGCTGGCTTGAAAGATACAATAGTTACTATATAGACCCCCTTGGTCCCTAGAAGGCGTTGAGTACAGTTCCACAGCAACCCAGATCGAGCCCCTATTCAGTATTTTAAATAATAAACTAGGTGATGGACTAAAATATATGCTTATTAAATCTGAAAACTGTATCGTGCTGTTGAAGGGCTGCAGGCATACTGCAGGATGGACTGACAATTCAAATTGTTCTTGACAGTTTGAATAAATCATAGAATATCTCAAGATATCATAGAATACCTCAAGTGGGACAGGACCATAAAGATCATCTAGTCCAACTCCCTGCTCCTTGCAGGACTGCTAAAACTGAACTATAAGGCTAAGAGTGTCATCCAGGTGCTCCTTGAACTCTGACAGGCTTGATGCCATGACCACTTCACTGGGGAGCCTCTTCCAGTGACTGACCACCCTCTCAGTGAAAAACCTTTTCCTAATGTGCAATCTGAACTTCTCCTGACACAGCTTCAGCCCATTAGCTCGTGCCCTGTTGCTGGTCACCAAAGAGAGATCAGCACCTCTCCTTCCGCCTCCTGCCTTGAGGAAATTGTAGATATGTACTCATGTCACCCCTCAACTTTTTCTTCTCCAAGATGAACAAGCCAAGTGACCTCAGCCATGCCTCGTAAGTCTTGCCTTTGAGAACTTTCACCTTCTTTGTCGCCCTCCTGTAGACACATCCCAATAGCTTGTTGTCCTTATATTGAGGTGCCCCAAACTGCACACAGTAGTCCACACAGTACTTAAGGTGGGGCTGCACCAGTGCAGTGTAGAGTGGGACAATCATCTCTTTTGACCAGGTAGCTATGCTGAAAAAACATAATCCTCTTTAGTGAGAACACTTACAAAGGAGTAATTAAGCATACAGATGGGGAAAAGCCGCATAGAGCAGTTGGCCAAAGAAGCTCTAGTGCTCAGAATAGATTACAAACCTAACAAGAGTCAATAGCATCTTGCTGTTACAAAAGAAGGTGAACATCCTACTGGGATGTATAAGCAGCAGTAGTGGCTGAGCAGTGTACAAAGTAATCCTGCCTCTCTTTTAAACCCTGGCAAGGTTTCAGAGGGCTGCTTTGTCTTGTTTCGGGCAGCAGACTAATCAGAAGACTTAGAAATATGGCCTCTGAGGAAACGTGGGAGGAATAACTGTAATATAGAACTAGAAAAGAAAATAATTAAGGAGTAATAAAATAATCAGCCTTTGAAGATGTTGAAGTTGCAAGGAGGAAAAATATGCATTGGCTCTAATCATGGTGGGTGGATTAAGCACAGCAGGGAAAATCTAGATTATCCATTAAGAAACCCTTATGGGACGGTTGCAGGATGTCCAGGAATTTTGGTCATGAATTACTAGGCAAAGGTTAGACACTAGTTCTCTGGTATCACTGACCCTATCTTAGGATGCAGGTCATATCATCTTGGTGATGTCTTGATGACGTCTTTCCTGACACAGGGGTTGCAGTTTTATGTTCGGTCTGTGTCTCCAAAGATCTGAGTTCAGAGTGGTCAAGAAGCTGGAAATTTTGTTCTATGGGAAATTCCAAAATGTGCTAGGGCATGAGGGCAGGACATCCTCTTTCTTACCTCACCATAGAACATCAATACTTCTCATGACAAGGAAAAAATATAACAAACCCTGGACATTTGGATTGCTTCAGAATAAAATCAAGTGTGGAAAATCAGCATCCTGAGGCCATACAGTTTAAAAGTGACTTGCATGCTCCTGACTCCATTTTTAACCTCAGTAAAGAGCAAGAGTAAGAAATCGCTACTCAGCTGAGGGGCTCAGAGTCAGAGAAGTGCATGTTTCACGGCCTCCTGAGTTCCCCATTGCTAAGCTTGGATGCCCCAAACCCACTGGTGTTGTCATGTGGTACACAGCATGGAAACATTCCCATCACTATTTAGGCAGGATGACAAGAAATAATCACAGATCTGCATGCACTTCCCTAAAGTCCACTGAAATCCAGTGTTTTCACAGGAGATGGCCAAAACCAAAGCAACATTTTTCTGACAAATCATTTTTGTCTGAAAAATCCAGGAAGTTTTCATCCTAATTCCCTCCCCTTACAGATGTTCAGGAGTGCTATTTGGAGGAGACATCCTGTGTGTTGCAGAAGTTGGTTACCAGAGGACATACCAGTAGATGGAGCACATGACTAGGCAGCGCTGCTCCTTGGCTCTGTAAAACCAATTAATATTCTCACCGTTCACTGCTCGCAGCTTGAAACAGAGCTGGGGGACAGAGACCTGGACTGGCCACCAAGCCTGCTCTCCGGCTAGGGTTTCCTTGCTGCCACGCTCCAGGTGATCTGCTTTGATGTTTACCACCGAATTTCTTGTCTGGCTGACTTTATTTATATGGCATTTAGGCTTAGTTCATACACTGCCCTTTATGTCATCATTGTATTTATCCTCACAATTTTCCGTTTCCCAAGGTTTAGTACATCCTACCTCTAACCAAAAAAATCCTGCAACTTTTTGCAAGTCTGCAGAGATTTTGCACTTTGTTTGACTGGGTTTCCTCTGCCGCAAGCTCTTAAAATCAGCAGGTTCTTCATGGGTGTCAAACTCTGAAACTTCCAACTAAGCTTCATCAGTAAATTTCATGAATATATGTCTAATTTTTCTGAAAGGGTTAGTAATAACAGTATGAAGCTAGATTAGCCCAGAATCAATTATCAGTACTTGAGTGGCATCTTTCTTTCTCCATTCTCCATTCGCACATTTCACTTGATAGTCCTACTTACCTTACCTTTTCTTTCCTGCCTCCCATCTTACGTAGGTTTTCCCAAATGATACCACATCACATACCATAAAAGTCCAACCTAGAAAATATTTTTTTTCCCCACGAAGCTCTCTGGTTAACCTAGCAACATCTCCCTCTGCTAAGCCCATATCACACTATGTCCCATTTTTCACTCACCGCTGTCTCCTGTTACAGACTCCTTCAACAATTTTTCTAAAGCCACAGTGCAAGTTTTCACAAAAATAGAAGTTTTAAGTTCCTTGTGCATCATCCCCTTGTAAAACAAGAAAACTAACGTTTCTTCCTCTCATCTTTTGCCTTATTTAGTTTCCCAAGGCCATGTTGTACCTTGCACAGTGAAGCCATGATGTTCCTGTTACCATAGTTCTGGCAAGAGCAATGTGATCCTCAGCTGAGCATCTAGACAAATCCATTAACGAGAAAGATAAGGCAAAATGTAACTCAACACCAACCTGAACACTGCTTTCACTTCAGCTTGCAATCTTCTCCCTTTTGCTACTCTGAAGTTTTTCCTACAGTGCCAAAATACTGAAAATCCTCTGAAAAAAACCCTCCAGGCATGAAAGAGGGCACAGAAACAGAGTAAGAGTAAAAATCTGTATCACCTGGCATGAAAAAGGCAGGATATATAAAGCTGCAGCTGCCAGTGCCTGCCAGATTTAAGGAGTCACTTCCCAGAATGGCAAGTTGGGTGAAAGTTTCTTGGAAGACCAGCATTGTGCAGAGGACAATATAGACCACACAGTCCCAAAGGCAGATGCTATTTTCCGTGGGCCTCTGCTATTTCATGGCAAGTGCTTTCATCATACTTTCCATTGTTAAACAGCTTGGTAGAAATTAATGCTCTCCAAGTTACTTACAAGAAAGAAATTACTTCATCAAAATGAAACATCTGTTTGACAGAAGTATTAAGCGTCAATGTCCTTCACTTTCTATTATTTGCCTTTATCTTTCTCAAAATAAGGATTTTACTCAGTTTTGTAGTGAATTTTTAAAATGTGATTGTACAGAGCTACTAAGGCTTAAAGCAATCATCTCTGACCACTTTTATTATGGAGACAGCTTTAAAACAAACTTTACCCTGGTATGCACAAAAATCATTACTGTGCTACAGAGTGTCCTGACTTCTGAAAGGGCTTTTCTAGGATCAGTGGATGGACTGTGCTATTTTGGGGCAGATTGCTGCAGTGTCAGGGTATATGCAAGTTCTTTGATGACTCCATGCTGTGTACCACTTCACCCCTGCGGCGCAGCTATGTGGTGCATCCACGCACGCTCGTTAGATTTAGCAGAGGTTAATTGTTCACACGACCATTGTTTCCTTCTGTGGGTTTGCCTGGAAACCTTTGACGTTCTCTTTATTGTACCTCTCGCTGTGCAAATTTCCTTGTTTTGTTTTGCTTCTCAAAGTAATTTTTGGTTGATTATTGTGTAGTTACAGAATTAGAGTAATAACATCTAATTGTACATCTGAAGCAAAAACATGTAATTGTGGGAGAGTAGATTCAATTTAAAGAAAGAAAACCCCTCCACCAGGGTTTCTCATGGTTTGCACAGTGCATTTGCCAGGCAGTGCTGCTTTGATTGCATCTAACCTGCAATTAGCATGTGCAATTAAGACATAATGAATGTGTGCAATTGCATTATTTCAGGATGTAACAGTAGCAATATTTAGCAGTTACTGTAGTAGACACAGCGTTTATAAGCTCAAATGATTTATCAGCATTTACCAATTATGCCATAAGAAGGAGGGCAGGTGTGTGAGTGGGCCTTACCTACAACCAATTTCCAGGATGAGCACACTTCACTCCCCCACTGAAAGTCCATGGAAGTAGACAGCAGGGAAGAGAAGCTGGGCAGATTTGGCACTGTGAAAAACAGGGAACTCAAGTGGCACTTCCACCTTACCCTTGGCTTGTCACAGAGCTCATGTGTGACATAATAGGAGAAAACAGACTTAGCATTTAGTATTTCTGAATTATTCTTCTCTGCCTTCAGCATTTTTTTGTACCAGTTTCGTAAGCCCAATCATGCTACCCAAGGATTTAAAAATAAAAATTATTTGAGCATGAACTAATGCTGAGATCTGTGTGTGTGAGGAAGCCTTAGGCACATAACAGGTTTTTACAGGCTCTTACCTGGCATTCTGCAAATACAACTCCAACAGTTCTACCAGGCTTTTCTTAAAGGACATTTTTTGTCCCTTAAGGGTCAAATGATACTTGAAAAGCATCTTAATGCATCATTGAAGGATACAAATGACAATAAGTTTCAATTCAGTCTCACAGAAGTAAAGATAAACCTGAATCTCTAGGCACGAACCTTGAGTAGATAGACTGAGATGTTCTGAGTGCCACACTGCTGGTGTTGAAATGAAAGATCCCAGCAATAAAACTCAGGGTCTAATCCAGCAAGGGTTTCCAGTTAAATCAGTGGGAGTTAGAAGCACTAAAGTCATACATAATCACACCTCATCAATTTGTATTAATCTATTACAGAAAATCATATTAGAAGTCCTGAGACCAGGACTGCTTCTTCCAGGCACCACGATTTGTGTGATTTTTGTACATGGATCCAGCACAAAATGCTTGAAGTTCTCACAAGATGCATCCACACAATTAAAAGCAAAAACTGCCTCAGCATCCCTTCGTAATATTTCCTTCATTTCCTATTGAAAAAAAGATTATCAGAAGTAGACAAAAGTAATTACAAACAGCCAATGGATCAGCTTCTGATTTATACCTGTACTTCACTACTTTCAGCACTTGGCTTAGCATCTTGAGAAATGGTGCTTGTCAGTAACTGGGAGAGGGAGCTCATGGGCCAATCCCATCTAGCTAGAAGAGTAAAAAAAAATAAATAAAATTGCCTTTTCTGCAAAAAACAATTTAACTTCTGCAGTTGAAAGCAAGAGTAAGATAAATTGTGACACATTTTCATCCAAGACATTTATTAAAGATGATATGGGCACAGCACACAGATAAACCACATCCTGAAGCAGGGTTAAACTAGGTTTCACATTTTAAAGCTGTGCTGGCAGTTTGTTGTTTCTCCAGATGGAGAACTCACATGTACCTTCCTTATATATACATATATCTCTGCTATTTTAGATTGGCAAATGATAAACACAGTCTGTATTTATAAGGGTGTCATTTACTTCACTTTTTATTAAAATCATTAGCTACAAAATAGACATTTTGTACATAGTAGTCCTAAATAGGCAACTATGAGAAAATGACATTAATTCTGAACTGAGACCATCATATTGTGCACCTGGGACATGATAAGGGGCCAGAAATAATAGAAAATATATGGAGATTAGATAAGCTACTCACATCACAATGTAAAATTAACTTATACCTTTGAAGAAATCAGTGCACATGTTTATTGAAGACCTATTTTCTGCTAACATTAAAAAAGTTCCATTTTGCTCTCATTTAAAAATACTGTAGCCACTACTGCTACAGAAAGGAACTGTGTTACTTCAGTCTGATGTGTGCCACAAGTGTCACAGTCTCTGGAAACAGAGAAATGTACTAACATGATAAACAAGACATCAACACTTTTTTGATAGTAGCAGCATCAGAAAACACCACGGACCAAATTCTTAGTTGACAGAAGGTGACATAGCTTCCCCTCAATCAAAGCCCAATTACTCACCAAGAATCCAGACCATAATCAAAACATCCTGACACTGTATTCTGTCTTTCCCTTCAAGGTCAAAATAGAGAAGGGGTAACAGACCCATCTCATTCAAGAAGCAACAGCAAAGTCATCCCATCCATCCAGCACCCCTTGCGTACTTTCCACTCAACACAGAGTGGCTGGGAGGCTAAATAAGCCTTATGGGCCCTGAATTTTGTTAGGGGCTTTCCAAGATCATGATAACTGGTATAGCCATAAGCACAAGGCAATAAATGATAAAGTAATCTGGGCAGAATGTAGGGGCCATATTGTGATATTCATTTTTATCTTAATATCAGTGTGGGTTTTAGCTTAAAGTCCATTGGCTCACTGTAATAGCACAAGACTACTCTTTTCCAGGACACTGTTAAAGGCATCTGCTAAGTGCTGCAGGGTGACTCTTGCGCCTATCTACTGCTTTGATGCTATCACCTCCTTGGTTATCATGACCTTGTTAAACTTTCCATACCATCATCCTGGAGACTGGAAGTAGGAATGTCATGCAATGTTGGATCCTAGTACAATGTAGGAAATGAAAACAAGAAAGCATTGTGTTTAATATCAGCTTTCAGCAGGACAAAAAACATTACAGCAGAAAGGTTCATATTGGTCAGTGCCACCTGAAATACAGAATAAGGAACAAACACCAAAACATTAAAGTTAAATAGGTGTTGATTACAAAGTGAAAAACATGGTTATTTCTATTAGTTTTCTGCAAGAACTTCACCCCAATAAATACATTTCTATCTTTATAAAATAGGTCATTTTATAGAATAAAAACACACCAAAAGTATACTGTAATTCTTAACACAAAGACAAAGTGTAGAACTTAATTTTGCACCTTAAGATTGACCAAAAATGTTCAGATTGTTCATATCCTAAAATCACAGGCAGGAGTCTGATCACCACCACATTGTCAAAATATAAATTATACACTAAAAACATAAGAACAAGTCATCTCAAATCTGTAGGAAAATACAAAGAGACAATGACAAATAAGTAATTTTGCTATATTCTTAACATATAGTCACCATACATAAAAAATGCATACCTTTCAGGTAAATATGGGTGTTTTTTGTAGTGATTTTAAAGTGCACCTAAAAGCTGCTAAGTAAATCTTTACACTTTAAAAACAGAGGAAGGTGAACAGCAGTTCAGAAATGATAGGCAACTCTTGTTAACAAAGAGGTAATAGATTCTAAGTGCTATTTCAATATTCTTAGCTCTGCTAACATGGTGGTGATATTTTGGTTGGGCAACATTGGCAAACACTGACTGGGCCCAATGATTTTATTTCATAGAATCACAAAATCATTTAGGTTGGAAGGGACCTGAGCAGGTCATCTAGTTCAATCTGCTCAAGGCATGGTCAATATTGGTTGCTGAGGGCTTTGTGCGGGTGGATCCTGCAAACCTCCCAGGATGGCGACTGCACAAGCCCACCTGTAGGACCCCTGTCCTACTCTCTGCCTGTGCTCATGGCAGAAAACCTGGGCAATCCACTGCTGTAGGGACCTTGAGGAACTGTTCATGTAAATCCACATTTCCAATCTTATCAGCATAATTACCAACCAAGCCTCTACCCTTAAACACATATCAAACTAAAATATAGACAGTAGACAGAGTATTAACTAGCATTTTAAAGCTCACCGAGCTAAATCTACTCCTAACAATAACTTCAGAGGAATATTGCCTGCATATGTGAGTGACCAGTTTGAGCTACACTGTGCACAGGCACCCCATAAATAGCTGCCTTCCCTGGGACATAGACACCATTTTCAGAAGTGCTCCCTTCTCGAGGAAACCCTTCCCAGAATGGTGGCAGCGGTGCTGCAAGCACTGGCCTGCCCCCACCCACTCTCAGCCCCCATCAGCAAATACTTTCCGTGAAGGGGTGTTCTACCTGCAAAGCTCTCAACATCACTCTGTTAAACGACAGTTTCCAAACTATATGTCAAGCTTTTTACTATCTTTCACAAAATAGCACCAGAATGCTGCTGCCATTCTCTCTTCATAAATATCACACATGAGCAGCGCTTGGTGCTATGGAGCTACAGCTACAAGTCCTTAGCAAGCAGTTCAATTTCATCCAGCAAGAAGTCCATGTCCTCTCGACTAACTTGCGGGCTGATCACCACCTGACGGAAGAAGTTGACTTTGCCCCGGTGAGGCTGGTACCCAAGCATCATGCTGCCCTTCTTCATCATCCTTTCTTTAATTATAGGAGCAACCTAAAAGTAAGAGACAAAAAAGGGTTGGTATCACACTCAGAAATTGAGTAGATTTGGGCAGGAACTGTATTTTGTGACTTAAAAAGTTTTTTTGAAGTGTCTGAGTTTTGCATCCCTTGCCTGCCTCCCCGTTATCTGCCCCAAGAAATATTAAAACTTAGACCTGCAGGTTTAGAAGCAGACCCTCAGGTTCTGTGAGTCGTGGAAGAATTAGAACAAGACCTAAAACTCTCAAAAGTCTGATGCTCGGGGCATTCATCTGTGACATGGGAAAGCTTGGGTTAAGACTTCCTGATTTAGATCAAAGGTTTGAACTCGGGAAGAACAGCTACTGCAGCCAGTAGAAGGCAGGGTTTCTCTCCTTGTGCTAACTTAGCTAAGCCTGACTATTCACCTTGATGGCCCTTCTCCCACCACATCTGCAAAGCAATTTTCCCTAGAGGACATTCTGCATTGAACCCTCATGAAACGTAGACTGCCAAAGAGGTCAGTGTGATGCAATATTGAGGGCAAAGGCCTCATCCTAGAGCTTAAGATTTAAGGTGTAAGTAGCATTTGGCCACACCTCTCCTGTGTTGAATGGGATGAAATCTCATAGAAGAAAAAATCGTACTTCTTCACATAGAAGAAGAAATCTCACTGCAGAAAAAAAACCCATAAGTAAGATTGCCAGAGTCAGGTCCTTATAGCTGAACACTTGATCTCATCCCAGCAGGGCTATTAACCTTGTTCAATTAATCTTGTGCTCAACTTTAAGCATGTGAGCAGTTCTGTGTTCTCATGCTTGAAATCAGTCATAAGCTTAAATGCATTGCTGGATTAAGTGCTTCTTTGGAAGACAGAATTCAACATAAATAAGTATTTTGACAAAAGCATTATTTTAAAAAATGCGTTGCATTTTAATATATTACTAATAACATAAATGTATTTCAGAACAGTGCATTCCTTTTCTTCCTTTTGTGATGGTTTGACTTTGAAATAAGCAAATAGAAGTATGACCTAACCTTGGTTTCTGCATTAATTTATTTCAGCTCTACCTGAAACTACCACCTGATCTGCAAAAGAAAAATGATGACGCCAACCTTGCCTTAATACTTTTATTCTTACATGTCACATTTTAGTAGGCAAGTCCCATACAGTTTACTTAGATAAAAATAGCTGAAGCTTTCACACTAATAGCCTACCTTTCACATATTTGCTTCGTGGTACATGTCTAAACTACCATTGTTTCAAGATGCATGTTGAGTTGAGAAGAGGACTGTTTATGGTTCTAACTTAATTTGCCTCTCTGATTTTGGTTTATCTTTGTGATAAAGCTATGTCAATTACTCAGTGATTGTTTTTTAAACTATGAGAATGACAGAGTCAGAATTCCAATTAAAGTCCAGAGTGTGACATCAGTATGAATTATGCACATGAAAGCAATGAATATCCTTTCAGAATGCAGTGTGCAATCAGAATTTTGAGGGGTTTGCATATTGCTGCAAGCAAGAAAAAATGAGAAATAAGTTGTGAAAGTAGTTCTGATAAACATTTGGGAAACACAAAGATAAGAATGAGGACATGAACACACAGAATTACAACAGGAATCTTAAAAGGCATACTGTGATACCTTCAGTCACATTCAATAGCACATTTTCCCATAAAATCCATAAAATCTAATGTGGAGCTCCAGGTGTGCCGCCTCCTGCATAAAGATCCTAATGAAAGCTACCAATGAAAACACAATTCTGTTGTGCATGTGCAATGTTTACACGATTTAGAAACAGAAGTCACCAAATATATCCTTATACCATTGCCCACCTGGGTTTCTATCTGCCTAGCAAATTATTCAAGGATTCCTCAGTTTTCTTGTTTTATCGCTCAGAATTACTTCAGATTAACCTCATTTATTCCATACTCAAGAAAAAAAAATCATAAACAAGCACTGGAGTTCTGCTCCAGGACAGGTAGAGATGGTAGCTATTTTGCATGAGACAGACGCCTTCATCCTGAAAAGTGTTTTACTCAGCAAACAATTCTCTCTGCTTCAGACCAAATATTCCAAACTGCATCTTAACAAATCGTTGAACCCAGTACCGTACAGTGATAACACTAGGGCAAAATCTGGGCCTTACAATCGTTCTTGCACAATTTGCCAGTGGTGGAGTCAAATGGGAACATTCTTGGTTGTGCACCCTAGTGTACGGACCTGCAAGACACTTTCTTTTAAAACAGTATTCTCTCAACTTTGTTTTTCAATTTTTTAAGTTCTCTTAACTTAGGCATGATAAAAATTCTTCTACTTTTCCTACAGTTTGCATGTGTTGAACCCTTTAACAGCATACAAGGCTTCTAAGAGCTCTACTCTTCCATTTTTATTCACGCCAGCTATGGGCTGAGATAGCGGTGACACTGTGACAATGCTCGGAAGACATTGCACCCAGGAGGCATTATCCTGGGCACCATATACATACAGAATAGAAAAAATTCCTGCACTTGACCTGAACCGTCCTGTACTTGACAAGAACCGCCAGGTGACTTCTGCTCATGGAATAAAGACACTACAAGTGTAAAGGGAGAAGCGAATTCTTCTTAATACACTTTCTCAAGCTCTTCTTTGAGATTCAAATCCCTATGGCAACTTTTAGACCTTATTGATGTTCCATCACAGTTATTTCATCTTTTGTATCACACTATTGATTCTCTTCATCTCAACACCCAGTGCTCCGCGATCCATCATCACAAAATGTGCAGTAGCACAAATGGAGACCATGAAAGCAAAAACATTTAGAGCTTCAGTAATTTGGGGACTGTAAATATACTGCATTTCAGTAGATCTCCTCTTATGGAAAGGAAAGGTAGAAAATTATCACTATTGTTATCTGTATTATCTCGTTCATCCTCCATGCTAATGAAGTTGTCCTTCTAATTTGAAGTGCATCCATCCCTTTTTGAAGGCAAACAAAATACTTCCTACTTAAAAGAAACAAAACACAAAACTGTCTCATGTGGTATTGACAGAATTATTTTTTGAAACATTTTCCATCAAGTATTTTGCATGTTCTATTTGCCAAAGTTATGCAGTCAGCGTTACAAAACTATCACGGATCCTATCCACAGAAAGTAGTAAGGAAAAAAATATATGCATGAATGCCTAACTCTATATGTCACAAAAGAATCATTAAATGATACGTGCATGCTAAGGCTTGGACTTGAGCAGAGGGTATGACTGCTAACTGAAAGTAAAGGCTGGTAACACTTTGCAGCAGAAAAATTAGACCTATAAGGAACTAATTGCCTAGTGAGGAGTTCAATGTGTTTAATTCCCACTCAAGTCAATGAGACCTCAGGATGCTCAAATATCAGAAAAAGCTGCACAGCCTCGTTCATGATAGGCTCCTCGGAAAGCAATTTAGTGAGAGTGAGATTGCTTCACCAGTCCAATTATTTTACTATGGAACTTACTTCAAATTGTAAATCTAATTCTTTATGTGGCCCGTCAGTGGGACAATCTCAGAATTTTAAGTGTAATGTAACCTAAACCCAAAGCCCTCTTCTCTCCTTTGCTCCCTTCACCTCTCCCTTCCCACCGCTGGCCTCCCCTGCCAATCCACCATGGAGATTATTATTTCAAACACTCACTTGAGCAGTGCATTAGCTATCAATCAGACATACTCTTCTTCCACCTAGGAATGTGGGGAGGAGGTGCAGTGTGCGGAAGCCCATCCTGCAGCAGAGCTGCACACTGTGCAACCAGAGGCCCGGGGAACTGCTTTGCATGAGGACTGCTGTGGGCATCAGTCTCCCCATGCAGACCTACACAGAGGCTGCAACATTTCATGCTTCCCTTACTATTAATAACAGCGTTTTTTAAACTAGAGCAAAAATTACAGAGCCGTTTCGCTTCTTCTCCATCTACCCGGGTGACAGGATAATATCTTCTCCCACTCTCAGCCAGCACTCAGGCACACTGCAAACAGAAAGTTTTAGTCCTAAAGTTTAAGCTGTTTCTGTCAAGAGTCCAGACCACAGCTGATCCTCATATATATTCACACAGAAGATGTCAATGCTCCTTCCCAGCATGTACACACACACAGAGCAATGTGATAAATAGCCAGGACCACTTTGACACTACAGCTGAAGTATCTAGCACACCAGGAGGATCAGGAAAGCAATATATCTCCCTCTCCATATCTCAAGAATCCTTGACAAGAGTGGTTCTGCACAACCATACCACACGGCAATACTTTAAAAACCACTATGTTCCCCATAATTGACTCATCATGGCATTCAATGAAAGTTTCTCCAACACTTCAAGAATTTCCACCAAGCTCAGGCCATGACTGCATAACACACTTCAGCAATCACCATTAAAGACTGACTCATCAATAGAGTTATGCACATTCTCAGCAGCAGAAGCATGTACCTAGTATCTCCAAGAGCTAGTTCCCAAGCTTGGACACTTAAAATCCTTTCAGAGGACTTGTTGAAACACCTACTTGAGATAATTTCTCCTTCTTCCAGCTAGCAAGGCCTCCAAAACCTTTCTCTCAGTGGTCAAGCTATGTAAACCTGGTTCTTAAGCTAAGCAATAACTTGCTAGTGCGTGTGTTTCTTGTGTGAAGTGAAATCTCCCGAGCAGCTCTGTTAAATAGGTGATGTTCCCACCCCATTAGTCATGGCACAGTATTATGCTTTGGAATTCATTCACTGTAAGCTGCCTCCTGTTGAACAGTATAGACATTTGTAATTAGAATTGATTTGTAAATGTTTATTCTAACTCCACACACACACAAAAAATCATAGTAAGATAACAAGGTGCCTAGCTTTTTCAAATCACACAATCCCATTAACTTCTAAAATACATACCCCACTATTAACAGCTTATAGTTCAAGTCCTATACTTCGTCCAAAATAGATTATGCTTTCTGATGACAAGGGACAGAAAAAAGTAATGTATCTTTTTTTGTTCATAGATCCACTGAGCCCCAACCCTAACTGCACTAATGCTGCTGAGTATGGATAGACAAGTAAGTTGTCCTAAAAAGAAGCAGAATTTCCTGACAAATATGGTACCTTGTTCTTCTTGCTGAAATAAAGAAAAAAACACCTGCTGGTTTTAATTAGCCACTTATTTTTCTGCTCTAATGTTGTCTCTGACAATTGCAATTAACAGATACGCTGAAAGTGCAAGAAAGCTCAGGTTGGACAACTGCAGAATAGCTTGCTGATGATGGAAGACCACGTCTAGCATTGGTTATAAATTTCTTTCTCCACACCCTCCCTTAATCTGTAAGGTTCTCATTTTAGACCTAATATCATATTTTCAAACCATCCCATCACAAATTATTTTCTATGGCTCTGATACTGTACCCCTGTTACCTGTACTGTCATCATTCTCATACTCCAGCTGTATTAGTCTAGTCACACCAGCTATTGACATATCACAACAGCTTTTCCAAGCTGTAAGCTAGAGGCTACACTCTTTAAAAGCAACATTCAGAAAATTTTGTATCTAAACACGAAGGCAACAGGAATGAGTTGCAAATTGTCAACAATGCTGGGTAAAAATATTCTGCTAAGCAATGAATTTATGAAAATATATTGCTTCAGAGCAGGGGGGGAAGGAGCAGGGGGAATCTGTGAATTTGACAAATAGCCCAAGTGAAAATATAGCATTAGCCAGAAAAATAAAGAAGCCAGAAAAGCCTAAAGGTTTTCTGAATTTTTGAAACAAAACTATTTTGATTATTTGTTTCAAAGCACTGTTTTCAATTAAAACTTCAATTCAATTGGAAATAGACCCATTTTTATTGCAGCCAATAGAAAAGGACTGAGAAAACCGAAATGAAGCAAATTGCTTCATTTTAGGTTGTCTGAAAACAAAAAATCTTTCTGGTCAATAAAAACCACGAATTGCTTCCAGTTTCTTAATTCAATGGCCAAACCAAAAAATCCATTATTTGTACAACCATAAATATGTGGGATCAAAAGTGCTGATGCTGCTTAACTGAAATATCTGTAGAATTTTTGGCCCCTGGAAAAGTCAGAAAGTATGGGAAAATTCATAGGATCGCCTGCTCTGTTGGCAAAATCTGGCTGGAAATCTCATGTGAACAGTTTAGAGTAGTGTGGATGACTCTAAGCGTGCCAGCCCAGCAAGTACTACAAAGTCAGAATGCCTATAAAAACTGGTGTTAATACTAGCAACTGCTATCAGAAACATTTTTTCCAAATCTTTTGAACAATTCTCAGGTCACTAAGTATCTATGCAACATAAAGCTAAAGAACTATTCCAGTTGCTGGCAGCAGTGACTCCCAGTCACCGGACCTCATTCTGCTTCTCCTGAAATTCATTTCAAAATTGCCACAGACTTCAAATGGAAGTAGAACGCAATTATCTAAATTTCCTCCTTATGTGTCTGCTTCAGGTGACAGTTTGCAAACAGCCTTCAGTTTTTACTGGAGAAAGCCACACTTGCAGTAAATCAATACCTTTCTAGGCATCCTCAAAAGCAGGCTAGACAGTGTCGGAAGGACAGGAGCATATTAGCAGCTCAAACTATTTCTCTTCCTCAAATACAGCCTTGATGAAATTTTCCGAGGTACATAATACTGCACTAGAAATTGGCTGAAGATTTGTAGCTAGAAGACAAAAAAAGTTGCCCTTTTGACAAAATGGAAAGATCACATTCTCATGATTTCACAAAAATGGAAAACACATTTTATGTTCTTGCCTCAATTATTTCTTGCAATGGAATACAAGTTTATACAGAACAGGCTCTCTCATCTGACCACAAATATCTGCTTTAGCTCCCCCTGAAGGGGCAAATTTTCATATGGAATTTCATGATTGTTATTTAAAAGGCAATTTATTGTCTATTCAAAATCTGACAAGTTATGCTTCCTGTTAGAAATGACCAGTTCAGAATCTTGGATATTAATAAGAAAACAACTACTGTACAGCAATTGCCACCAAAAAAGTAAACAATTCAGTGAAGTGTTCAGTGGACACAAATTTAAACTTTTACATATGGGCTATTAATTTCAGTGAATCTTCACAATAGTTTCTTACCTTTTTTAAATGATAGCACCGTGGATGAAGTACTGGATACAGACTCAACAAATAGGGCTGGTGCCTAACCCTGCCAGAAGCTGTTTGGACAAATCACTCCATCTCTTTTGGGTAATATGTTTCTCTTTCCGTTCACAGGAGGCACATAACCCTTCAGGGCAATGAAGCCTCTATGCATTAATACATCTGTTGTAATCGGCCCTGATATCTCAGGGGTGCTCTGTACGCTAGTATGATATATATTAAATAATTTCTGCACCAAATAGGTCTCACAAACATCTGTCACAACATACCTGCTGCATTTCACAGAGCGACTGCAAAAGATAACTTTGATATCAATGATACCAATCAGTATTAAGAACAGTAGTTGGCATTTTAATGTTGACCGTTGGATGCAATACAAGTGAGCAAAACACTTTCTTTGGTTGGTTGTAATCACAAAACTAGCTAAATACTACAAATATTTGGAAGTAATAGTGCTTTCAACATATTATAACACTGAGAAAGTATATCCTTCACTGTTAAACATCTTTTCTTGCCTTTTGCTGCAGCATTAGTTGCTGGCTTTAAAACAACAGGCTCTTTCCCTTTTGGTGATAATTAAAAACAAACTCAGACCATTTGTCAGCTGTCACCCCAACCGGGACAATCGAAATACCAAATATTTGCACAACCAATCACAGCTTTGTTCTTGTAGCCAAGGCACTCTGTAAAACCCAAACATGTTTTTCTTTTGTCTAGAATTTGTTCTGGGCCCACATCCCTAAACCACTAATAAATTATTGCCGTACACTATTGCGCCAGTGTTCCCCTTGTGCCACACCAGGCAACAAAAGGAGAAATAAGCACGTTTGTCAAAATAGCAGTAACCACTTCCACATTCTTCGGAGCAACTAACATATCAAAGGAAAAGAGATGCTGCTGTATTTCTGTCCAGATGCTGACATTCTCCGCGCATCTTCAACTCTGGGCTGCACAGTGTGTTTACACTACCATACCTTGCACATCATCTTCTTACAGGTTGTTTTTTGCCAGAAGACACATTAATGAACCCCACAAATCACTGGCCTGACTAATAGGAGATGGTGAGCTGGCTTTGGATTTTGATTGCTTTAAATGACTTCTTTAGCCAGCCATTTACGCAACAAAAAATAGCCTTCAGACAAAGGCTTTTGCACTAATGGTATTTGCCTCTCATGAAAAGGACGAGCCAGAACAGACAGCACCCAGAACAGAATCAGTACTTAAAGAGGTTTGTCTATGTATTTGCTTACAGCTGAAATGTACATTAGTGTTTCCAGGTTTTTCCAGTGCCATGCTGTCTTCTGTTTGAGCACATGCAGCTTTTCAAGACAATTCACATGAATTTCTTACTATTTTTCTCTCATTTCTGTGTTGCTTTGCTGAGGTCTTATTAACAAGCCATGTAGAAAGTGTAAGCATTAAGAAAATTCCAAAGACTAGCACACAATGCTAAAAATCCAGTACTCTGATATGTCTAAACAAGAGTTGAATGCTACTGGTTTTATTAAAACAATTACTTTAAGAGGCTTCATAGCATACATGAGGTTCTTCTGTGCAATATTTTGTTAAGTTCCCAGGATCTCCAGTCTTTCAACCCTGCCAAAGACAAGCTCCCCTTCTCCATCCATGATGAAAGGGTAGCTTGTCATCTTGAAAGTAGAAGTAACTAACAAAAAAAATACCCTTTTTAGTTTGTATGCTTACGGATGAGCTTCTGTTCTACTCCACTGAGGGAAAAAAAGAAATCACAGTGCAATATGAATGTCTAGGGCTGGGAGGAGCACTTTACAATAGCAAGAATTACATTCTATGGTGACACAAGTTCAAAAACTCGACACACTTTGGGTGTAGAAAAAAGAATAATATTCAGAAGCTTCAGAAGCTTGGCATGATTCCCCTGTTAGGATCCTATTTACTACTTGCACAAGTCAGCTTCTGGCATAAGGTAGCAGCACCTTCTGCGATTACATTATAGTAAGGATTAAAGAAGAGTAATGCGTCTTTGTACATATTCTTTAACCAGATCTAGAGAAAAAATGAGTATTACAACAAAACAAAATATGTTTTGTGTCTTTTCTTCTCCTTTAAAAACATAATGACCTTCTCGGAGGTTGCTTACAATGTCGTGGGGGACATGAGGGAATGGTGTCTACTATGACCCAGGCTGCTACCACAAAAGCAAGGCTGCTGTCTGATCTGATCACCGAATTTTACAAAGAAAATTCTCCCCTTTCCCCCTCCACCCTGTGAATTATAGGATCAATAACTGTCAGTTATTGCAATTGTTTTGCCTATCTGACATTTATTTATTTAAAACCCGATCTGGACATGAAATAAAGGCTAACAAACCATTTCACGTGGAGCCCTATCAAAGTCAATAACACTTTCTTCATGAACATCTTGTCCCAGGACAATGTTCATTCCAGCTCAGCCTTCCTCCTCTCTTCATCCCCAGTGAGCATGTTCTCCTCTGTGCTTAAATGTATGGACAATCAGTAAATTGAAAGAACAACCCAGAAGCCCCAGCATTTCAAAATTTCCAAATTTTCTTGCAGTCTGTAAGTGTGGAAAGTGAAAATAATAATAAAAGTGAATAAAAGTGAAATAATGATTTGCACTTACATGTATTTGCAAACTAAAGAACCAAAATACAGGTAATTACGATTAAAAAAAGTCTCAGCTAAATGGAACTAGACTGCAATCAATCTCTAGATAATTTAAGGGCATTTGGAGGTGGAAAGCCACACTGGGTTCAAAATTTAGCATCCCTCTTGCAGAGTTTTATAACAACATACTTACCCCAAAAGAACTACATGGAATAAAAAAATTTGCTAACCTTGGGCCTACCCTACACCCCTATTGATATGGCTTAGCATTCAGAGGCACAGATTAAATCCTCTAATCCTGTACAACAAATTGCTTTGAGAACCTTATTCTTTTGCCAGTCTGACCATGTATTCACTGTGGACCATGGTAAATGCCACAATTTCCCTTAGCTATCTATATATCACACTAAAAAGGTAAAAATTGTACAATTAGAAGCAAAAGAATAGTAGGGCAAAAAAAGGTGAAAAACTTGCACGTTTCTGTCAGACTTTCACACCAATGAAAGAGAAAGAGAGAGAGCATGCACAAGCACAATCTTTTTGATCTTTGAAAGCAGTTACGATCACCTATGTGAAACTCGTCCATTGAAGCCTGCTAGATTTCACTTCCTTTACTGAAAGTTTCCACAGAATTCAATAAACACCAATAATCTTCCTACAAAATTTATAAAGTCTCTGATTGATCAGTGGCTTCAGAAAAGATTCTCCTACATTAATCAACATTCACCTACAGAAGTCTGCCATTGAAGTCACTGGGAGTTTTACGGCTGAATTCACCTGCAGTAGAGTTAGACCCACACATGTTTCCTTATAACTCTATTAAATTTGAAAAGAAGGTCTAAGTATCTGCTGAATAGATATCAAACTCAAGTATTTTGTACTGCTTTTAGAGAAACTTTTCTTGGTTATAAGAAATTTTGTAAGACTTGTAGATATTTCTGACCATACTGACCCCTTTGGAGAGTAGCAAGAAATTCCTCTCTTGTAGGCATGAAAGAGAAACATATTCCATCTCAATCCTCTCAAGACGTCTACGGTCAGAGAGGAATCTGTGCTAAAATATCTGAGGAACAAAATGAAATCTGAGGTCCTAGAGAAAACTTTGTATCTCAGTACACATGAAGGAGCAGGACTTCCTCCCACTCACCCTTACAAATATTTCTGACACCATTCACAGCATTACACTAAATATAAAGACTGCTTAATTGAGCAGATGATGCAAGTTATACTTTTTCTGTGGCATTACTAGTAATTGATTTATTTCTGAACATCTGAAATTTCTACTTATCAAGCAACAGTAAGGAAGAGTAGTTTTATGTGAAGAAAGGACAGAGAGTTTAGGCCCAACCCTTTTTTCCTCTATTTGCAAATTCAATGCTTTGTTGCTGTTTCTTAAAGAAGTGTTTGATGCAGCAGGAGAGAAGTGCAGCTTCTCTCTCCTGCTATTGAAGCTGGTGATAGGAAACCGAAGAGAGCTAACGTAATAAGTAGATACTCATTTAAGTGGAGGCAAGCATAAGATTCATTGACCTAAGAGCAAGAGGTCAATATTTATTCAGAGAACAATAAATCTTGATACTTGGTTCTAATAGATGTTAATCCAATGTATTATTAAATCCATCCCATTAAAGCTAATTAGATTGTGTGTCCTTGTGAGCCTTGTTGCCAATAGTCATTAGTATTGCATGGGTCATAATTACTGTACTTTGATAATTAAATCATATAATTTCCAATAAAATTAAGTATCTGGGGACAGAAATACTTATTTTTCTCTACTATGACTATATTATTGAGTATTTCATTCTTTTCCTCCTTTATGCTGCTGTAGACTTTCCTTCTGCCCAGACCAGCATAGCTAAGGAATCAAAAGCTATGTTGGAGCTGCACCATTTTTTAAACTTTCCCATTTGTCTTAAAAACCTGATACTCCTAAAGCCACATCCATCCCCTATTTATGCACGAGGCAGGTAAGAAGCAAGGACACAAATCAATAAGTAGCTGCTGTCATGAAAAAGAAAAAAAGACTCATACTCCTAAGTATAAGTGAAAAAGTCCTCCTATTTTTGAGTTTTACAGTGCTTTCCATCCCCAAATTTCAGTGTACTGCATAGATAGGAGGAAATATTACCATCTCCATCTCAATCTCTGGAAGGAACTGAGGCACACAGAAAGGAAATAACAACCAAGATCTTAACCACAACTCTGCCAAAGCTAGACGTCACTCAGGTACATTAGTGATTCAGTGAGGAGGATAGGGTATTTTTAGTGCAAATCTGTCTTGCAAATACTCTTGTAGAATACACACAAACTCACTGCCTTTTGGGTCAAAGTGGTTTCCTTCCTGAAGGAACCACAGCTGAACTCAGGCATCAGGGTACAATACAGAATGCCCCACTTGCACTGTAGATGACAGCTTCTCCAGGGGTTAGCACTCCAAGCACTCACAGTGCGCACCTAGGGCTGCTGACTGGTGTGAACCTCACTCTTGGTGAAGACTTAGTGAGGATATGAGGGATCACAGAAAATTAAATCCTGGTCGTTCGTCTTCTTTATGCCACACACATCAGTAATGTAGACTATAGTTCCCAGGTTTCAGCTCCGTATAATCACCCTTGACAGTATTTTTCCATCACGACCTGCATTGTTTACAGACAGTAGTTGCTTATTTCTGTAAGAGTCTCACAGATAAGGGGAGTAATAGCTGAGAGGAAGTGTTAAATGCATTGAACTGTACATCACATGCCACCCAGAGACATGGCCTCCAGCACTGAAGGTAAAATGTGGAAAGTAGGATTCAACTGCCAGCATTTTGGTAGTCTAAAAGTTGGACATTTAGACTAAGATAGTCATTTAGGCTTTGCCTTTAATTAACAGAGAAAATGAAGCACCTCCAGAGAGCAATTTACCTCATCCTAGAGTGGGCATCTAAGATAGATGGGCTCAATTTGGAAAGCTTCTCTCCTCCTCCACGGGCTTCAGTGGAAGACCTCTGTCTGAGTTTTAGATGGCTAAAGCAATGTAAGATGAAGTCTATGCAGACAGTTTATCTCAAACCAAAGGCATTTAAAATATACATTCCTCTGCTGTTTCTAGACTATGGAACTGCTGGATAGGCCCAAGCGCTGCACTAGTCAGAGTGCAGAGGGAGGATATCCAGCGTCAAGCAGAATCAGGGGGAACCAAGTGCTCCTCTAGTGGATGTGTGTTATGTGATGTGGTTAAAGGCAGGCCACAGAGAACACAAAGACCCAGCAAGGATCAGAGAAACATCAGGGAGAGCAACGCCAGTAACCTGAGCACACCACATTGACCACTCCTCTGACTATTGAAGGAGGAAAACCTGCCCCTCATGTGAAATGCACAGAGAGAAATAAATTAAAAACTCTCACAGGAATGCCAAGCAAGGGATATGGGACTTACTATGGAATGCAGAGGGAAGAAAATTCCGTGACTGTAGAAAAGGTATCATGGAATGCTTAGGTGAAGGACCAAAGGTATGAACAGAGAGGTCAAAGTGGATTGGGGAGGAAAAAATGTGGGAAAATGGAAAAGAAAATAAATAGGACAGTCAAATACAGACTGCTGGTCAGTACGCTCACTTAGATGAACCTGGCACTTTATCACCACAGACTAGCCTATATTCTTATTAAATCCTATTTCTTTCTTCTATGTGGATGTGTGAACGCTAGTGAACTTCAAGATGGACAAGCCAGGTAGCAGGGTAAGAGGTCTGAGTACCTGCAACCTGAAGGGTTTGCAGACCAAGGTACCAGCAACTGGATAGACTCAATATCTAAGACCAGCTACCAGAGAGACCGTAATGTGCATATATTTACCCCACAAGATTTCAGTCCTTATCAGCTGAAGAGAATTGGGTGCTTCATACTGTTTATGTGAGTATGACTGTCATATGTGTTTATGGGGTGCCAGTAAAGACACCACTCTCTGTGTTCATCTGTACATCCAGTTGTGCGTATATTGGATATTTTGTGTGTGTGCGCATGTACATGTACACATGCACACCTACTGAACTATGTGTGCTCACTGGACCTCACGACAGGGAACCACAGTGCCCTCATACCTATTGGATTGGAAAAGGAGAAAGCCCCCTGGGCCCCGAGGGCACCGGTTTCATAGAATCATAAAATGGTTTGGGTTGTAAGGGACCTTAAATATCATCTAGTTCCAACTCCCCTGCCATGAGCAGGAACACCTCTCACTAGACCAGGTTACTCAAAGCCGCATCCACCCTGAACTTGAACACTTCCAGGGATGGGGCATCCACAGCTTCCCTGGGCAGCCTGTTCCAGTGTCTCATCACCCTCACAGTAAAGAATTTCTTCCTAATATCTAATCTAAATCTACCCTCTTTCAGTTCAAAACCTTTACGCCTCATCCTATCACTACGCTCTTTGATAGACTACCTCCCCATCTTTCCTGTAGGCCCCCTTTAAGTATTGGAATGCTGCTGTAAGGTCTCTACAGAGCATTCTCTTCTCCAGGCTGTACAACCCCAACTCTCTCAGCCTGTCTTCATAGGAGAGGTGCTCCAGCCCTCTGAGCATCTTCATGGCCCTCCTCTGGACCCATCCCAACAGATCCATGTCCTTCTTATGTTGGGGGCCCCAGGGCTGGACACAGTACTCCAAGTACTTTACTTCATCCACCTTCTGACATTGTACTGAATTGTCACCACTTTAAAGTCTTTTCTGTGGTTGACAATTTTCACTGAAATTGTGGAGACATGTGCTTTGAATAATTTTCTATACATTCCTATACATAAGAACTCATTTGCATTCGATACCAGGAACATCCCATTGGTCCCACACATGCATTCTGATCATTAGAAAACTCTGCCATCAGATCAGAGGTTCATCTGGCACAAACTTGTAGGGGAACTTCAGACTAGGATTAAATTCACATGTGCCTTTACCTCATTATCCTACCGTATGTTAAATTCTCGGAGCTCAAAAAATTAAAACGCACAGAATGAGACAATGCGAGGTTTGCAATTCTGATTCTGTTTGAGGAAGAGCTGTCTTTAACCAAGAACAGTTGTGAGAATACGTGCTAACACCATACATCAAGGGCGTGCCTCAGCTCTCTTGACGCTACTTCCCTTCATACACTCAGAGCCAGTTTTTATTAATTTAGTACACACTAATCCCTTTGGTGCACTGCTGCCAAGCTGGCTATATGTACGTGCAAAGATCCATTTTTCCCGTACACACAGGTTATTTACATGCATATATTACATGTGTGCAAGTGTGCACATGCAGCTACGTAGGGCAATTCAGAACAAAAGTCAGACTTGCAGTGGACTTCTCCAAAAAACACAAACACAAAAAACAAGCCAAAGAAAAAACTCCATCTAGGATGTGGCACAACCTCCATCTCTCCAATGTGCTACAGAGCAATTGACTCTCTGCATCTAGCGCGGCTACAGGCTACTGCCCTCCTACAAGCTTCAAACTGTTGTTATTTTACTTCCTTCAGATGATTCTCATTATAACCAGGCTGAGTGCTGAGTTAAAAAGCAAGTGTACGAATCATATCATCAACTCAGTTGCCTGGAATCTTGCTTTTCCATGCATTTCCTCATTGCTACATGGATCACCAGTGTAAAACATGTTGTAGCTGCATCAAATTTCCTTTTGCTCTTTTTAACTCTACGATTGCCTATGAGTAGATACTTATTGAGTGTTATCCAGCTTCCTAACCAGTGATGATCTGTGCCTTCACTGCCTTCCTCGCAGAAGTTGCAAAGGGTTACAAATCTTTAGCTTGAGGTTATTGCCCAGGGGGATCTCTCTATCCAGCTTCTGGGATAAGGCTCCAGTGTTGAGTGCCTTTGTTCTGCTCAGGAAGAGAAAGAGGACTCTCAATTTAAGCCTAATGTAAGCCATGCCATTGCTTCATGCACCATATCTCCTCCATCCCTCCACAAATGAAGGTGGCTGCACAGCCCTGTATCTTTTGCCACAACTATCCCCCGTGGGACCACTTCTCACCTTGGAGCAACAAGACAGCCGGCTCCACAAGCTTTTAACCCTGCCAGGGGAAGGATGTATGCACAAGAGTGGCTCAGAGCACTAGTCCTGAGACAGGCTTCTGCTGCCTTCCTTACAAATATACAGAGAGGACAAAAAAAAAATCCTCCCAGCTATTAAGATGTGACACCCTCCTTCTTTCCACTGTTTATTTGAATTGCGCTATTAGCCTATAATGGCTGTAGAACAGTCCAGTGTGTTGTAAATTCCCCTTCTACTATCTAAGCGCTGCACCTTTGATATTTTCTACCTATCATTTGCTCTGCACAGTATTGTACTAGATTTCCCCATGTCCCCATGCTGTCTAAATCCATCTATCAGCCTCCATTCCTGAAAATAATACTTTGATTTTTTTAGTAAAGGGAATATTTTCGACTGATTCTCTTCAGTGGAATTCATTTTTCCAGTTACAGAATTCAAAATACATCTTGCAATCTTTTCCTCTGAAGCTCGTAGTATTCCCAAGGTAAAGGATTAGAGCAGCTTTTTTAATTTCAGAGTGGGCAATACAGAAATCGTTTATCCTTGGTTTGGTTTTAATCTTGTAAAAATCTGTAATCATTTTCAGAGTAGTGCTCCCCCTTCTCTATTACTACCCTGTATTAACCACCGGTAAGCAAATTCTACATTCAGAGACCGGGTTTCAGTCTGCAGCACCTATTTTAAGAACTGGTATATTTGAATTCCTGTATTGTGGAAACAACACTAACCCTAGCTTGAAGTTATGGGATATTTTATGACTATTTTGTGATCACACAGACAGAAGTACTTCCTATGTTTATCAAACAACCAATTTAAAAAAACACAGTTCCAACAGGATATATGAATTTAGCAGCACCACTAAACACTTTCGTTTCTACCTTAATCTTTAAGAGGATTCTGCTAAAAAGATTAATCATTCAGGGACAGAGAAAAAAAAACTCTAAAAGCTTGGCAGGAAAAATGGTCAGTCTCGTGCTTTCATTTTCCACGGTCAACTGTGACTTTGGGAAGGAGAAGAGAGCACACAACTTGGGCTGCTTTTGATCACCATCTAGTGCATGAATTCAGGAACTGCACAAATTTAAGGAGTGACTTCCCGATTTAAAGTTAAACAGCAGTAGGATTAACAGTTCTTTTCATCATTTTTAGAAGACCTCAAATAGGCTTAGTGAACTTGAAAAGGCGGGAATTTCCAGATGTCTCTAGCTACCTGATGAAAGCCAGATGTTTCATAATGACACCGTTTTCTAGTAGTGCTGTGACTGCAATGGCCTAGGGATACAAAGAAAGCAAGACTTGCATAGCGAACTAGTATACTTTTCAGCACAAATTACACAGTGAGAAAAAGCAACATGGTTTCAGGCAAGGAGTCCTTTTATCAAGTCTCCCGGTCATTTCCAGGTGTCCAAATGTTGCATTCATTTCATTGTTGTCCGACTTCTTGTCAAGATTGTTGGAAATAACCATTCGTAAAATTTTTCACTTAACAAAAATGGATTTTGGTGTTTTGTTATAATAAAAACTCACATCCTGATTGTGGAATAAAAACTTACATCCTGATTGTGGATGAACATCGACCCATGTAATGAGGACTTCAAGGCCGGTAAATCAGTAAGACAACTGGACAAAGGAAGAGCACTAATACCATTGGGGATGAAAGTCCCTGACAGCTTTAGGTTATGAACTTTGCAGGTGACTCAGGATAACTTGTACAATGCTTTCCAATAGCACTGCCCAAGCAAGTAGCCTTGCCTTTCAGAAAGCATGCTGTGACTCAACACACAGGAACTCAATGTGTTCACGTTGAGGAACTTAAAAAGGCTAAAACAAACCAGAAAACATGTCTTTACTGAAATAGGGCCATACCTCCACTATTAACTAATAATAGTGTAAATTTTCGTCAAAGATTAGCAGGAGGAATTTCAGGCGGTTACAGAAGACACTTGGAAGAAGTCTTTGCCTGTAGACAGTAGAAGAGCCTTCTTTTTACATGGAAAAATGCTACTTTTCCCTGCAATATAGGCAGGCATAATCCTTGTGAGGCCAGGTCAAGGAGCAAGCAAAGATACTTTAGCATCATGATTTACCACTGGCCTGTAGTCACTGTTACACAGCATCTACCCATGCTAAAATCCTCATAGAGCAGCTATCCAGAAGGGATGTCTTTAGGCAACCCTTCACTTCTGAAACTTCAAACCATCAGCTGAATTGTCACTTGGGGGGATGG
>VXBO01009863.1:19841-64409 GCA_013400135.1 Rhinoptilus africanus | reverse complement strand
TGGGTCGGGGTGGGGGGGGTGGGGTGGAACCAACAAAAGAAACCCCAACACTCAACTGCTACTAGAACTGTATACTAAATCCTCAAACATTACTGGATTCAGACCAGATAGAGGACACTCAAATACCTTGTAAGGACAGAACTGTAAAATCTTAACATCCACCGTTTCATATTTTATTAGACACTGATCTCTCAGTAATAATTATTCAAAATATCTTATTCAAAATAACAATATAGTCTAAGCCTTGTAAGCAACACAACGGATTAAAAAAAAAAAAAAAGAGAGAGAAAAGAAAGGAAAAGATAGTGCTGCCTAAAAAGGAGGAGATAAGAGATAATTCATGCTTGCTGTAGTTTATTCTTTAACAGCTCATGCCTTCAAAACAGAGCTGGCAGAATTACTGAGGAAATTATGTTGATTTAAGAACTGCAAGAAATTTCTTCCCCTCCTCAAACACAGGGGTTTTTTTTTCCTGACTGCACCAAACAGACATTAACAGGGTGTGCACTAATTAGCAGTTCCAACATATTACTGTTGTTCTGGTGCCCCCCAATGGTCACCTGGCTTTACTACTAGCTACAGCTAAAAAAAAACGGTCGGAAAAAATATGCTGCAGGTGTAATCCCCAATTGCCCGGGTAGCTTTTCATCCGGCTGGACCCGAACTCTGAGCCCCCTGACACAGCTACCGGCACTGCAGATTTTCCACGCGTAGTTTCCAGAGTTGGAAACACACAGAGTTTCCTCCAGCCAGGTACTAACCACCATCCCCAACCACTTCCAGCAGAGCACTTTGGCAACTCGAGCAATGAGCCCTCCAAGTCAACATAACGACCTCATAGCTGCCTTTGATTGCAAAAACGAATCTGATTCACAAGCACAGATGCTACTTCCAGGGTGTCTGCAGGAAACTGCATGACATTAACTGAACTGAGGCATCATTCAAGCAGCTAACACACACGGATATCCAGCACTGGCTGTGCCTGCCCTCCCTTCCCCAGTCACCACATCCCATTATCAAACACACTGACCTAGCACGTCCAAACAGTCTCCATCTCAAATAACAACCCATTTTGCACAGCAACGTATCCCGTCCCAGCTCACCAGCAGGGGTGGCGTGCACCCAGTATGATACATCTTCATTTCCAACCATATCGTGTCAAAGATAAATTAATCTGTGATTCTATAATCATTGGCCTATAAATCAGCACTTCCCTCCGTGAACTAATCACAACCTGACTATACTCACCGCAGCCAAAGGAAAAGGATGATCCCAACCACAAAGGGTGTTTCAAAAGACTTAATTTCCAAAAAACTTCAGGTGGAAAATAGAGATGAAAGCTTGAAGCTCTTTAAGAAGAGATTAGATGGTCAAAAGCTGCAATCCTTCAATCAAGAAGGAAGACAGCTTTATCTAAAAGCCCATCCTGGTTTATTGGCAAAGCGAAGATAGCAAAGCTATATTTAACAAGTTGAAAGGGGGAAACGGATCAGATAGCAATCAATACAAATGTGACATGCAGAAAATTCATCAGAAGGAAAAGAAATCCTTGATTGACAGGACTAAGGAAAGAAGAAACACTTCAGTATGTACATTAGGGATGGGCGAAGTTTTAGCTATGGTCAATCATTAAAAATGCAGGCAAGGCAGAAGTGTGCAATAAGCTTTCAATTTCTGCATGAACAGATTGCTACCACAAACCTGATCAACTTTCCGAGCCATCAGCATCTATTGGGATGTTACAGTTTTAGTGAAGGCAAAATTTTAGATCTACAGGCTTGTATAGCTTGTACCCAAGATAAAAAAAGGCTCACTGAATCTTTGGATAATTTTTGGGATACCATGGACTATTCAGAAAACAAGCACCAGTATTAGAAGTGGTAAGGAGATGGACCTAATAAAATAAGGATGCTTAAGCCAGTATGAATATAGTTTAAAAAAGAAACACTTGTAGCAGATTTAATTTATAATTAATTAAAGCTGGAGAATATACCTCCATTTTAGAACTGCTAGAAACAGATTTAAAAAAAAAGAGAAAGATTTACAAATTCGTATCTTTGCCACATATCATTTCTTTGGGTCAGCTTGCCTTCATTATTTGGCTGATATTACAAGTATTCTTGATGAACACTTAGAGCATTAATAAGAAAGCCTAATACAAGCCATTTAGATGAAAAATAGCAGGAACAATTTGCACAGCAACAGCACAAAAAAAAAAATAGGACCACACAATAGCAATAAAGTAAAACTAAGCAAGATTTGAATAACTAGCATATCTCCACATGTAGTAAATAGAGCGTCAATCAAATGTTGCTGCTAGTGAGCCTCCACAGAGATCAGGATTAGCCTTGATGCTAATCCCCATTGTTGGTTTTCTGGAAGTCAATAATTGACAGCTGATACCATTTGCGAGTCAGAGACTCACAAAGGGAGAAAACGAAGACAGACCTGGAGTGCTCTCACCTACTCCAGCAATGGCTTTTTAATACAGCCGAAAGGTAAGTTGTGTATGTAGGAAAAAAAACACAGACAGCTGAGAATAGATGAGCATCCTAAAATCAGTGAATCTGAAAAGACTTTAGCAGTTAACAATAAACCAAAATTCATATGAGCTTCCAGGTCACATATCAGAAACTAAGGATCCTTCCTGACAAGAAACTGAGTTCTCTGCAATTCTTTTCACCCTACAAAATCAGCTTTAAAAAGTTCTGTCAAGGTACAGACTACAAATTTTTGTAATTAATTTATGTGGATGCTTTAAAACAGTCAGGGCTGCTCTTAAACACAGATCCCCAGGTCCGAGGACCACTGGTTAATCTGGAATGTTAGTCTGTTTTCCATGGGCCAATGGGGAAAAAAAACCCAAGACATCTCAACAATTTCTTTTGTTCTTGAAATAGCCATTTATAACCACAAGAGAAGTTTTCATTTTAGCGTTCATCATCACAATGTATATATTTTACAAAGCAAAGCCTCATCAGGTTGAGCTCACAAAGAAACTCAGGTGCTGGAATACTGGAAACAATGAGTAGTCCAGATTTCCTTTCTTTAAAAGAAACAATAATGAAAAACTGGAAGGATGCAGACAGCTACAGAAATGATTCAAAGGCAAATGAAGACTTAAAGATGTGAATCTATTTAGTTTACAAATAAAAGAATGAGAGGTGACTTGATAACTTATGAGCATGTGAAAAGGGGAAAATTGAGTACAGAAGGCTATTTTATTGTGGAAAGGTATTTTTTCACCACCTTTTTCCTCCCTCCTAAATCAACTTCTTTTTTATATTAGGAAGGCTAATTAGCCATTGAAAGAAGGTACCAAGGAAAATGATAGTTTTACCATTCCTTCATATTTTCCAGTCACAAATAGAAGCCTTTTTAGAAGATATGCTTATACAGAAGTCACTGGATTACCCAGAGAAAAATCCCCAAAATACAGAGATGATCAGGTAATTCCTTCTGTCCTTAAGTTCTTTTTGATCATAGGCTTCGGTTTTATGGCTAGATGCAAATCAGCTGCCAACATGTAAATTAGTTTATTCATTTGTTTTTTAAGTCACATACAGCAACATAGCTTGTTAAACAATGGCTAATACATTCTTGTTTGGCAGGCACAATTCAGTTCAAGCGTTCTTTCAAGGGAAAAAGTTTGAGCCAGCTGTTGCCTTCCCACAGATCTCGGGACTGACTGCAGCCGGCTCATCTGGTCTGCCCAGAAGAAGGAAAGGGGAGAGGAATTGCATCCCCTGTCCAGACGTATCTCTCCCAGCACACATGGTAAGAGCACAAACACTGTACTGGTGAAGAGCTGCTGCTGCAGGAAGCAGCACGGAAAGACAGAGAAAGTGGGGAATGGCAGGGAAAGTACAACAGCTTCATTGCTCCTCTTTGGCAGACAGCATCTCTGTGATACAGGCTTCCTGGTGCCCCAAAAATGCATTTTTTGGACTCCAGGAACAAAGTAAGGACACTTCCATGCACTACTGCTCTTCCACAAAAGCTACATAAGCTGTCCAACATAAGCAGAAGTGTAAAGCCATAAATGTTTCATTCATGCCCTAAAACAGCCACTGAACAATTATTTCATCAAATATTTGTAACCCAGGTATGTTTGCCATTCTTTTCTAGAAACATTGCGTATGCCCTAATGCCCATATCTTTCACAACTTCATATGACATGGGGGTTCCTCACTTATACCTGAAATAACAAATACCATGAAAGATTTCCCCAGATAGGCTAAAGCACTGTTGAAATTGTCACCCATGTTCAGACTACAGGGGAAGTTTACCCTTTTTTGTAGGTAAAATAAAAGCTTATAATGTTAAGCCGCTTCTATTTATTGGCTGATAAGGCAGAAAGATGTCTTATCTTGTTTTTCAACAAATACATAGTAACTCATGCTGTAGGCATCCATTAATTAAGGGTGAAACTCAAAGATTTTATTTTCCTTCTGTCCAATGCCCTATAAAATGACAAAAAATATCACTGAGCTATTTATCTTGTAATCACTATTATTGCTCTGCAGCCAATTCATTGCTGTTATTTATTAAGCATGCCAAAATGAACAGCATGCTAGAAAACACTCAGTTCATTCAGAAACCACAGCAGGTACAAGCTGACAGGGCAGAATGGTCATAACACCACCAGAAAGATTTGTAACTAGAAGGAAACTCTTATTTTGTAGCATAGAAAGGGTTCCTTTAAAAGGCCGCTACCAACAGACCACAGTAGCACTCATTAGCCATTCATGAGATTGTCACTTAGCCCACCTGCAATTTCTGATACTCAAGTAGCTTCATACAATATTTAAGGCGTGCAGAGAAGCTCCTGTTACCACACCCTTGCAGAGGGAGAGGCTGCATTTAAAACGTGGTGGCTTCCATTCCGCACTGCAGTTTTGCTGTGCGCAAAACTAAGAAAAATCATGCAGTAACAATTAAACAACCGCTGAAAATGAATTTTTGTTTGGCCATGTTCTTTGCTTTCACTTTCAATGAGATTCATTCTGTGAAACTCACCAATTGGAGGGGCAGACATTCCTTTTATCCTACATACATCCTTCAGCACTGAAATATCAAATATTAGCAAGGTTAAGGAACGTATATAACCATATAGCTATCAAGCCAGAGACTCTGCTGGGCAATCACCTCATCAATCTCTAGTGCACCCTGAAACATTCACTGCAGAAGTTTAGGTAAAACTCATGTTATCCCCTCATTTGCATTCCTCAGTCATCAAGCCCATTCAGTTAAAACTCCTGCTGTATATCAGAAAAGACAAAACTCCTGATCCTCTGAGCTGCACACCAAAATCTTCGCAGGGGTGGGAAGCCACAGCATGGACAGCTGCGGGAAGGCAGCTCTAGAAGCAGCTTACAGGCACAAGGTGAAGCAATGTAGTGAAACAATGATGGTCCCTCAAGGAGTGCCATTGCCCATCGTGGGCTGGGACTGATCATAGAATCACAGGGTTGGAAGGGACCTCTGGAGATCATCTAGTCCAACCCCCCTGCCAGAGCAGGGCCACCCACAGCAGGTTGCACAGGAAAGCGTCCAGGCGGGTTTTGAATGTCTCCAGAGACGGAGACTCCACCGCCTCCCTGGGCAGCCTGTTCCAGTGCTCTGCCACCCTCAAGGTAAAGAAGTTCCTCCTCATGTTTAGGTGGAACTTCCTATGCTCAAGTTTGTGCCCATTACCCCTAGTCCTATCACTGGGCACCACTGAAAGGAGCCTGGCCCCATCCTCCTGACACCCGCCTTTCAGTATTTGTAAGCATTGATGAGATCCTCCCTCACCCGTCTTTTTTCTAGATGCAGGCTGCCTCTAACCCTGAGGGCTCCAGATCACCCAGTACACCCCGCACCAGCCCAGTTCTGCTACAATCACACGATGCAGCCCTGGCACAGGAGCCCCATGATCACACCTCAAGAAAGGCCCAAGGGCCTCAGTTTGGCCAGGCTTTCTAGAGTTTCATTCCAAGGTTTTTTTTCTGTCAGTAGGATACTGCAGAAGTCAACCTTCCATCCACCTCCTTCACAAAGGAATAGAAGTTATCCCCTGTGCAAACTACAGAGCATCGAGTCCACAAAAATCCTTCTGTGACTGCTGTTTTCCTGAGACAAGACTATACATCCTCCCCATACCCACACAATACCACCTGTGCAGCCGCAGGGTTGCAAATTATTGCGTTCTCATCACCAAGGGATCAGTTAGGATCCCTCAGAGAGCTCCCAGGGCTTCTCACATGAAAGGAGTAAATTCAGAGCTGGTGTGTAGAGCAGCTTCACAGACCCAGAGAACATGTTCAGTGCCCCAGTGGGACCATTTTGCAGACAACCAGCACAGGGAGGAGACAGCCATGAGTCGAGTGTACTGGAGACACTCTGAAATGCTAATACCTCTGAATGACTGTTTTTCTCATTTCACCGAAAATTAGGAGGTGGAAGGGGAGGAGAAGGGAGTTCATTGTTCCCCCAAATGCCAGATAAAATAATTTAAGTCAGTGCATTAAAATATGATTACCATTTGTTACAAAAAGAAAAGATCATGGATGGGGGGGAGACAGCTTTAATTCAGCAATAGAATGAGTACAGAGTGAAGCTTCTAGTGACCTCAGGACTCCAATACTTAGACATTCCCGGGATGCTTCAATTATTGAGTTCCCCTGTGATATATATTGGGTTTCATTTTGATCCACAGGCTATTAAGCATGATCTATGACACTTTCAGAAAGGCTGTAGTTTGGAGTTCAGCCTGTAACTCAAACTTTTTTTTTCTTCCATCATTGGTTATTAATGTGCATATGGCACTGAGAGGGCATAATGAAGAGGTGCACAGATAGATAGGAGCACAGTGCTGCTTTATAAGAACGTAGTCAATAGGGTCAACCAGATCTAAATTAACTGTGTTGAGTGTCTTCAAACTCTGCTTTCTTATTAAAAGCAGTTCTCTTCGCAGGCAGGCACAAAAGGCCATTTAAAATATTAGTCAGTATGTTCTAACTCCAAAATGAAGCAAAGGAAAGGAAGAGTAATTAGTCTATTTAAGCAGAGGAAAATACATGCTGTTTGGGCAAACAAGCACGAAGTAGTCAGGAATTTGAATGCACAAGCTGAAACCAACAAAATACATCAAGAGTACAGCAATTTGCCATAGCTCAGAATGGAAAAATATGTAAATAGGCTAAGAATCCATACTGTACTTTTGTCAAAGAATAAACTATAGATTTAGAGGTTGCCATTTTTTGGAAAGCATATATATTTGCAAGGAATAAGGTTGTGTTTGCTTTTGTAGGTTTTGTTTGTTTGTTTTTTCCTAAAAGTAGCCAAAGACTATTAAGATAGCAAAAATGTTGACCATGTTTAAGAGAAACTGTAACATGCAGACAACAGAGGCTGGAGAAATGGGCTGACGAGAACCTTATTAAGTTCAAAGGGAAATGCCAAAAACTGCACCTGGGGGAGGAACAACCCTCTGCACCAATAAATACTGTGAACCACCCAGCTGGAAAGCAGCTAAGCAGAAAAGGACGCAGGGGGCCTGGTGGACACCAAGCTGAACATGAGCCAGCAACGTGTCCTTGCCATAAAGAAGGCTAGTGTAGTCTGGTTGCATTAGGCAAATCACTGCCAGCAGGTTTGAGGAAGGTGCTCTCCACTTGGCACTGGTGAGGCCACATCTGGAGTACTGTGTTGAGTCCCAAGTTCCCAGTACAAGAGACATGTACATACTGGAAAGAGTCCAACGAAGGGCCATGAAAACTATTAAGGGACGAAAGCATCTCTCCTATGAGGAAATACCGAGAGAGCTGGGACCTCTCAGCCTAGAAAAGACAAGACTGATGGAGGGATCTTATAAATGTATATAAATATCTAAAGGGAAGATGTAAAGTGGACGGAGCCAGGGTCTTTCCAGTAATGCCCCGTGACAGGACCAGAGCCATTGGGCACCAACCGAAACACAGGAGCATTTCTCTAAACATCAGGAATCACTTTTTCACTGTGAGGGTGACTGAGCCCTGGCACAGGTTGCCCAGGGAGGTTATGGAATCTCCACACTTGGAGATACTCAAAAGCCATCTGGACATGGTCTTGGGCAACCAAATCTAGGCATCCCTGCCTGAGCAGGGAGTTTGGACAAGATGACCTCCAGAGGTCCCTTCCAGCCTTAACTGTTCTGTGATTCTGTTAACAAGTTTTTCTAAGAATCTAGTTAGGTCTGTAATACTATGCCTTATTCCATCCTCTCTCTTTTCAGGAATAATTTTCTTTTACATGATCCCAATATGTAAATACATATACATTTAGGCATGAACACACACACACTTTTATATTCAAAAAGTGCATATGAACAATTCTGAAAAGTCTCACAGTATTGCATTACACAATATTTAACTTTTCATTTCTATTGCAGTAATGAACAAAAATGCAATACTGTTCTGTGTGCTAACATGACTCCAAATAAAAAGTCCTTATTTTTATTATGCTATTTGGAAATTACAAAAGATACAAGTAAGGATGACATGTCTACATACTCCTAATGCAAAAAAACAGACAATAGAAACTCTATTATGCTTTTTTTCCCTTATTTTCTTTATCTGTAAAATGTTGATAATTCATCATTAATTTACCTACCTTTCAAATATGTAACAAGGGTTAACTAGTGGGACAGATTCCATGTAAATTCCCTTTGGCTTCCTATACTCTGAAAATAGTTTAATGCTTGCTCTTAAAAATGTCACGGAGTTGACTTAGTTTTCAGATTAGCTGGTTTTGCCTATTAGCATAGGACAGGCTAATAACAGAAAATGTTAAATTATTCATTGTTCCCGTGTTCGCAGCAAGGATCATTATTTTTCTTTTCCAGCTTGGTCATTCATAGTAGGATACACCATTCCAATGCTTCAGTTTTACCCTAGTATAACCCTTTAATCAAGATGACCATTATCTACAAATTGGGAGCACTTAAATATTTTACCTTTTCAATTCTTCACAAACACAGACAGAATGACTTTTTGAGGTATGCCACAAACTGCCTACCTAATTTATATGAACTGTGCCACTTTCATTTAATCCCCCCAAAAATTCTCTTTTCTGGAGAAGAAATGGGGTTTAGTTTTTCCCTTTTGGTCCCCCTACAATCTGTGAGATTTGTAACAACGGATGCAAAATGTCCACTGCTCTAGGTAACATGCTGTATCTATTTGAAAGCCATACAAATTAAACAGTACTGTCTTTGTTCACACAGAAATAGCAAGAAGGGCTTATGCAGTGCTTAAGCACCCTTTAGTCAGTTGAATCTGTGGCAATAAAGCAGAGAAGGCAGTCCCACTGAATCCCTATGGCCTTTGTTTCTGTGATCTTTCAGTTAGAAAACAAGGCTTTTTAGATGTTTCCTATATGTAAACAGAAAGATTTACTATGTGTGAAGCTTTTAACAAGGCAAAGGTTGGAAATCTGCTTGTTTGTTTTCTGTATCTGAACTGAAAGCTAGAACTACCTTCAGGTTTTAGTAAGGCAGTACGCAAAATTTTTAAGACATTGGACAAGTGGAACCTACGTTTCCCCTGTAAGAAGGGAGTACATCTACATAAAACATACCCCACCATTATAGGTGATTTGCTCGTGTCCTGAAAGAACAGTCATGTTAACTAACCAGTCATAGTGAGATTGTTTTTAAACTGAATTAAACACCATATTTATGTGTGGCCATACCTAGCTAGCTCAGGTACCTTCACAGAGCATTACATGCTGTGATGAAAATACATCTTGCATTGATCTCCCTGGGAGGTTTGGGTCCCTTACTTTGAATCTGTCAGTCTCCCATGATTTTATTTCCGCACAATATTTTTCTCCACTTTGTCTATCCCCCCAGCTTCATTTCGTGCCATTATGTGTATTACCACACGGAGAAATGATTGGACCCTCCATTATCCTTAAAAGGATTTCAAGCAAGAAACAACTAGTGTGAAACCTACTTCACCTCTGGAGATCTGAGCAATCTTGCTCTGCAGGTGGCTCGGGGAAGATGAAATCCTTGTTCAGCCCGAACGTAACATATGAAGCTGCAGCAGACTCCCTCCCCGCAACTTCGATTGTTTCTGTAGGCTGAGCACTAGGGATCAATAGACCCGAGTCCCCAGTGGGCCTTGAACACGCGCAGCTCAATGTTAAGTCTCTGACAAAAGTTGCCCTGCACTCTCATCTAGTAAACCATACAGCAGCAAAGCCATTTGGGTTTCTTCTCTTTGTTCTGAGAATGGAGGGGTAGTTGTAGCAGCTGTGTGACAGTGCTCTTACAATAGAGATGTTTTGATGCCAGATGTGTTACTATTGCTGGATGGGATGTAAATATCATCAGTTCAAGCTATCACTTGATATTACAAGTCTGGGAAGCGACGGAGAGAGAGTCAGCTACCCAAAGGACAGAATTTGGATGTTTAAAATGAAGTGGAAGGTGATTTAGTGATGTTGATTCTTGCTTATTTGCCTTGATTGAAACAGTACCACTGACCTAAAATAAGTAAAGATTTCTGCATGAATAGAGCTGTTTTTAACTGGAGCCCAACTGGTACTACCCAATCCTGAAAAGTCAGTCTGGAAGAGGGGCCAAGCAGAAAGCTAGAATCTCTACAAGTGACATATCATGAATTGCTAAAATATCACTTAGGACTATTACAGAAAGCACAGGCTGGAAGCAGTTCAAATCTTTGCCTTTTCTTACTACATCTACTGTAGGTTACAATACAGTCATACAAATATACCTTCTTTCTATTCCCGTACACATATCTGATATGCCAATCGTCCCATAGAAGAGCAAGCACAAGATCAAGTCAGTCTCACAAACCATTATATGTTGGCTGAAAGTTAAGCAGGTGTACAATCTCACTAATGTAAAATATATACTGAAGTGTTGCTAGCACCCGAGTCTAATGCTAAGGTGAGATGGACACCATCAATGTAAAATGCATTGATCCCTGCTTCTCCTGGTGGAGACTTTAGCGGTGAATTTGGCCCCTTAGTCCAGCACTATTACTTCAGTACTCATGCAAGAAGAATTATTACAGAGAACAAAGACATAAACCCCAGTTATATGCAGATACACGGTCAGAAAGCAAAGAATTCAGTTTTGAATTAATAAGATTTTTTAAAAGGCGTGCTATTTGAGTTCTTACAACTCAAATCTATGGAGGAGACATTTAAAAAAAGTCATGCTAAATATCTTTTTTAATTAACAGCTACAGACTCTTTTGTACTGATGAGTTATATAAAACCGCAGAAAAAATATATTAAAAGGGAAAGTGTGCAAATCCCTCATTAACAAGGTAGTGAAACACTGCTATAATTTTCCTCCGCTATTATATTCCACTGTACTGTTCTTTCTCATTTATCAGAGTTCAGATCTCTGCTTAACAATAATAGTCATTTATATGCAGCTAGACTACAAAGATTTTATTCATCTGTTGCTGTATATTATGTACTATTAGTTGCAAAATAAGAGATGTTGTTACTTTAACAAGTGACTGCTTATTGTATTATTAAATTTCTGAGCACCGTCCTCTGCTGAGGAACGGTCATACTACAACGTAAGTCCTGGTTATTACTGTATTACTCACTTTGTGGTTTCAGGGCTTATTGTGCCTCTCTCCCCTGAGGTCCACGCCTGCAGCCCTGCCTCCACCAGGCCTCCCACTCTCACCTCTCCAAGAATGCTGTATTTCTGACCCCCTTGAACACAATACTGAGAATTCAGCTGGGCCCATTGAATTAGGAGGCGATATTGAAGCTCTTCCCTCTAGGATCCCATAAAATAGGGGTCTTAATCAGCACACAGTACACTCAGGATACAGTGTTGGGTACTTTGTACTTGTGTTTACGAACTAAGGCAGCTGAGCTGGGATCCTGGCATCCCAGGGTGGTTCTGACTCTAGGTTGCCTGAGTTATGATCTCTGAGCTCCCCTTCTCGTTCCCCATTTTAAAGATGGAGGGAAAGTCTGTCAATTCCTCAAGAAGCTTCCTCAAGTAATACAGGATGAATCTGGAGCTTTTGTTGATCCTGAGGATGTCCCTGAGAAGCAAAATTTTTTCAGACAACCCCTTTGGAGTTCCCCATCTCATTCCCTGAAAAGACAATCCATCCCCCTGGAAGGTCTTTCTTTTAAGCCTGCCAGAGCAATCTCTTCTACTTGCAGATTTTTGTTTCTTGAAGTCCACAACAGATTTGTAGGCTGCTTTGAGAGAAAGCAAAAAAGTTAAGACGTGACATCATCTCTTAACAATCCCTACACGTAGGCAAAAAAACCCCAAACACTTCTTGACCCACTTCTGTTTTTTTCCAAAGCATTTCTACACAATTACATTACTTCAATGCAACAAGAAAGTACATGGGATTGGAAACAATTAGATTAACATACAGCATTCACAAATGACTGATAAATAGCTCTAGATCTGTCAGTCACAATGATTTAGGCAACTTAACTCCCATATATGTCTGTGTAAATCTTACCATTGATTTTCCTGTCGTTTGATGTGGCCCTCCACAGACACTCACGTCAGGGCTAGATGCTAGTGTCAGTACACTACTTGCTACTGCAAAAATTACTCATGTAAGCAAAGTTCACAGAAATGAGTCTCCACCATTACTCCTCACACACATGCATTACAATATTGTTTAATTGTTTACTTATTCAAGGATAAGAAAAACCTCAAACTATACCATACAAGGATGCCAGGCATTCAAGTAACAACATTTTGTACATAAATCCCCAGTGGAAATACATTTGCAGTGACATGTTGGGGACCTTTCTTGTGCATAAACCTGTTGTTATAATCCATGTCATTTTTCTCTTGTTGTTCCAAAATATAGAGGGCAAACATTATTAATATAACCAATCGGAGGTCTTGTTTTCCCTTCCCATTCAAACCTCATACCATAGTCAATGGGTATTTTGAATACATAAAGAATACTGAATCGGGTCCTTGATTAGTCTTTGATTTATACCACAAAGACCACGAGATTCAGAGGTTTCCAAGGCAACACCACTTCAACCTCCTTACATTTCTTCTTTGATATGAAACCTCTCATTATATAAATGTATCACAACACCAGTCAGCGTGACAGGCTATTTTACAAATATGCCTTCAGATAGCAGACAGCTATATTCTTCTCTTAAGCAGGGGGGGAAGGCAGGAATAATGTTACCTTTTACTAAGGGGGAGAGTAACATTCCAAGCTCTATGGGCTTTAGTATGAAATTGTATCCTCAGCCTTCTAATACAGCCAATAAACTTTGTATTATTTGGCCAAAAATCCAAAAAAGGGCAGGAAGCAAACAAAACAACAGCAACAAAAAGAACCACCCCAAATCCACCACACAAGGAGAGTCTGAGATGTGAGAATTTTGAGTAATTGGAACTAACATCTGTATGTAAAAGCTTTACTGAACTATCAGAAATCAGATACTCCAGCATATGTTGTTCAGAGCTACAAACCCAGACAAAGTTTAGTAAAGTATAAAAGACCTGCCAGGAACCTGCTGACACTTTTTTAACCCCAATGTTGAGGTCTAAAGTCATATGTAGCAATATACCACTAGCCTTCTTCACTGAGCAGTATTCAATATGCAGTAGTCTACCTACAGTTACGCTCCAGGACCCTTTGGCAAAGCCAGGCTCCCACAGGAGGAGGGCACTGTTAAAGATGGCTCTATGTCTCCTTCTTGGTCTTCTAGACCACACTGAGTTTGAGTAGACTACAAGCTGATCCAGATTGCACAAGGCAAGGCTGGATGGGTTAGTAACAGGATGGCAACAGTTCCAGATGTATCCCTCCACACCTTTCCTAGTGCCCTAGCACCCTCTGTGCCACCAGAAGGCTTTCCAGAGACAGTATTACTAAAATCACCTAATTCTGCATCAGCTGGGGACGCTCCAGCACGAGCTGAGAAAGCTGACCTCTTAATTTCTAGATAGAAGATTGCTACAAGTAAAAACATGCATAGATATTTGTAGTTATGGAAAAAAATAGGAAGATGAAAATGGCTTGGGTTTAAATTTTTTACTTCTTCCCTCACTTCCAATTCTGGCTGCCCACCGTGACTGTGACAGACTGACCATCCTCAGCAGCAAAGGAAACTTTATGGTGTGTCACAAGAGGAAGAGGATGGAAAATACCACTAGGGGGCACACACAGTACTAGCAAAGCAACCGTTCGTTCAATTCCCATCAATTACGTCAGTTCCAGGTCAGAGACCACTGCCCCCAGTTTGCAATGGCAAAATAACACCACTTACAGATATTTCTAGTTGAATGTAACAACAGCTCCCCAGTTACCACGGAGTGCCCCTTTCTATGGTTTCTACAAGAAGAAATCACTCTTCACTTACTTGTGTAGAACGTCACTGAAAACCACCTTACATCGCAGGTTCCTTCACGAGTTATGCCATCTGCTATACACTCAGTGTCCTGAAAAATGTCCAGGGCATGGACTATCTTGGACTACCTAACTGCATCCAAAGCCTTGCTGTACCATCTATAGAACCAGTTTCACTACATATCCAAATCCTGCTGTAATCCACAAAGATGAACTGTTGCAAGACCGTGGATGTGCACAGAATTCCCAGTTCCACTGTGAATGGAGTAATGTACCATTTATGCTGCTCTTTACTACCCACCACCATGTTGTTTCTCTTTCCCTCAAATGTTCAGGTGATGAGTCAAATGACCAGCTAGTGGCTGTCCCAAATCCTTTAGGCCACTCTTTCCTATCAGTTTTCTGGTTTGCATGTTGGAGCCTCTGAAGAGGACAAATTTTATACCTAAAGTCCAAGGCTCTAGAATTTACAACAAACAGCCCACCACAAAAAAAAAAAAGCTTTGAGGGACAGTGTTTATCTAGGACAGCTAGAAGACTCACATCAGAATCAGATGTCACGCTGCGATCCAGTCAGCCCTGACACATTTCCACATAAAGTGGGCCATGGAAGCTGGAGAAGAGCCAGTACAGCAGAAACCCTTCAAGGTTATTTTGCATAGGACTATGCAAATTCTTCCCAATGCTGAGGACTTGAGATCAGAGCTATTTGCTTATCAACTTTCACCAGCACTAAAACTCACCTAACGAACCTTAGAAGACAGCACGTTATTCTGAAACATATTGCTGAACAAGCAGTTGAATAAAATCAATTACTTACTCAAGAAATTTTTAAGACATACGTTTCCTTAATTATTGTCAGATATGCAGGTCAACAAAAAGGAAGATTGATTTCTGGATAAATAGCATAACTGTGATGTTAAAATGTTGTATGAAGAGACAAATTGTGAACTAAAGCATTTTATTGCTCTTTTAATGAAATGATGGGAAGGTCAGGAAACACTTGCAATCAAGAAACTGTACACATCCCCATCAATGGCATAATGCAACAACCTCTCCTGTCTTCATCATCTTATCACTTACACCTTGCTGATCAGGATGCATTCCTTCTTGCCTAGCCATATATTTGTACTAATTAATGTAATTCTAATCTGTCATCTCATCTCTTCACTGGTACATGTTGTGCCCCAAACTGGCTCTCAGCATGCAAAAACCAAAGTAACCCCAGACCTGTCCCTGAAGAGAATGAGGGAGGTGAAATAACATGTTTTAGTTTTGTAACAGGCTCATTTCTGTAGTGTCCAAAAACTTCCCAGCAGTGCCTAAAGCAACGCAACCAACAACCAACATCTGTTGTTTCCTCCAGGAGAGAAATTTCTGCCATTCAGTGTCTTCCTTTGCTAGGGAGTTTGGGTCTGTTCTGTGATAAATTTTTTGTGGGGCTTTTGTGTGGAGGAGGGAAATAGTTTATGCTTTACGATTTTGGGTTTCTTAGTGCTTCATCAGAGGAGGCATAAGAATCAAGAAAACATCACCTTGCCCATGAAAAGGGTGGTTGAGATCTGTACCAGTGCTCAGATCTTGAGGGAAAAACGGAAATGCAACCTCCTTTCCCTTCAAGTTCTCTCCAACAAAACTCTGGCTAGGAAATCTGCATTTCCAGTATCAGTCTATGTCAGTACATAAAATAAAGCCCAGCATCTATTCCCCACCCAGACTAGAACCACCATAAGGCAGCAAAGCAAAGAACCAGTAAGTTACACTCAACAAGCCACTCACAATATATGCGCTCTAAGCCATTTGTTGTGCTTCATCCCTCCCCTCCTCAGTCCCTTCCGTAGCACACATAAATCAAAGGGTGGTAGTTGCAGCATTATTTCTTCTATGTCTTCCCATTGCTCCTTTCCGAATACTCACTCATCCATGGGTAGAGGAGATGTTACACAGCTCTGTATGTGTACATACATACACATATATACATTTGTATTTATATATATATATATATAAGCCTTCCACTCTAATGAGAGGAAGGGAAGCCTCCTATGAAAGGATCATAACCCATCCACGCTTTGTGAAAGCATGGTAAATCCAAAGTCCTTGTATCTACACTATGGCTATGCATGGCTTTGTACTGCAAAAGTTAAATATATTTTCCAAAACAATACAGACAGGGTTAGGGACCACGTCACCCCTAAAGACACCAGCAGCTAGCATAAATTGAAAACAATTCATGTGAAAGGAAAGCTGCTTAAAGGAGAGCAAAAGTTATAGGAAGTGTATATATAACATGTATAGCATGCAATATACAGTACGTATACCATCTGCAAGCATGCATATGGTACACACATCTATGATACAGTTTAAATTTCTAGTAGCACATTTTAGGAATAAAGAAATGCAGAACACCAAAGCAGCTACAGAGAGGAGCAAACAATGAATTAAATTCAATTCCTCACAGAATAGCTTATTCAGTAAAACATAACACCACAGTGTCTACTGGCTTCTTAATTAAGTCTTAACTACTGATTCCTCACTAGTAACTTCAAAATTTTACTGCTGTTTTTTTCAAGATGTTCATGATTTTCTGCCAGGATGGCAAAGAGTTACCAAAACTTTCACCAATTAAGTTTTTCCCATTGCGTTCCTGTTGTCATTTATAGGTTGTTTAACATCAGAAATGTATCCTTAAGCACTTCCTCACTTGCATTATCATAGATTATCATAGATAATGCAAGACAAGTTCCAAGGACAGCCTTAAGTGTCTGAAACAGGTAATGAATACTCTGTCTAGACAAGAGATGCAGAGGACACTGTTCCTCTTCTCTCAATTCTGTCAGCTGCTAACAGCTTTAACAGTGAGTACGTGTAAACGCCTGCATCTCTTACATTAGGAAAAAAAAATAATAATTAGCCTTGTCTAAACAGAGAACAAACTTAAATCCTACCAACATCTATTTAAGGATTAAACCCCTGTTCTACTGATAGGTTAATGGTGAGCAAAGCCAAGGACCATTTCACCTTCTTTTCTGACACATAGATGAATCAGTGAGCTACAGATAACACTGTTCACGTGACACTCACCTGGTGTAGCTTCTGCCAAAATTCAGGTCCATCCTCCATTTTCCTTAAGCTTGGTGGAATGTACCAAAAGCAGACATTTGCATACTCCGGCTAAGCAAGAGAACAAGTGATTCTTTATGAGATATAACAAATGAGACAGGAACACATATCATAGCCTGTCAAAGAATTCTGCTTTTTTGGGGGGGGAGGGGGGGGGAGGGGAGAAGCCATTGAGTTTATACCCTTTTCATTAAAACTTCGTTCACCGACTCACTTTTTGTTTCCCTTTTTTGAAACTAGAAATAGTTTTCTATCATCCATTTCTCTTCCTGCTGCCAGAAAAAGGAAACCTGTTGGGGTTCCTTTTTCGTTTCTTCTTCCTATATACATATTTAACTCTGCTTTGCTCATTGAAAACTTTGGTTAGGAAAGAAGTGTAAGAGAGGCATAGAGGTAACTTACAGATTTCAAAATTGAAGAAACTTTAAAGGGAAGAACACCTTTTCTTTTTTGTGCTTTTTTAAATGGAAATTTCCTATGATGCATTTCACACACAAAAAAAATCAATTTTAGTTACCATTTTACACTTGCACACCCAGTCATTTTTCTACTGAACAATGCCAATCTCCTTTTATATCATATTTCATACAGCACATTGCATGGTGCTGGAGTTAATGCCAGCTTTCTTAATTTCCACATTTTATAAGAATCTCAGGACCCCTTGCAGGGTATGTGCCACATCCTGGATATCCCTTGTAAAATATCTAAGCAGGCCTTTTGAGCAAAGACTGAGGCTCCACATTCCTGCTTCCTTCCAAAGAAATTTTGCCTTTAAACGCAGCAGAGAGTTAGCTGCAAGACTCCCAACAAGAATGGCTGTTCACTATGCATTATAAAATAAGGCATTTTGTGCTTATGAGGTTTCTGTTTCATATTTGATTGGGAAAATGTTCCCAGCAGACCAGTCCAGGATCTCTCTACTTTTCCTGCTAATTTGGAATGATTTTTTTTTTTTTACCCAAACAGATAGCAATAGCATAGGAAATAGATGTGACATCTAATCCCATCCAACACTACCCATAAAACCACTCAGTCAATCTTGACCTACACTATTTGCAACACAATATTTAACTGGGGTCTAGATTATAACATGGATTATAAACTCACACACCCCTCTCCCCTCCCACATGCCATCCTCATTAGTACTGGTTGAAAGGAAAAAAAAATGAAGTAAAAAGGGAGTTTGGTAGCTGTGTCACACCATCTCTTTGCCCCACTGTGAATGTGGCTGCTATTATAATCCCAGGCAGCCTCCTGAACGAGGAGAGCCCACCAGCTGAGACAAGTTCTTTCATGAAAGGGCACTGAGAACTGCTCATATCATTTTCCGCCTCGCTTCAAAGAATGCATTAAATACAATTTAATCATCAAGAAGAATATCGTTGTCAGCAGGAACAGAGCTGCAAACCTGCCACCTGCTGCCACTGAATGAAATAAAGCTCAGCTCTTAACGTCCCATTTCTTTCCCCAAAGAGCATGTATTGAGTGCACGCATAAACACAGACCCTGAAAAGGCAGCAGCTTCCTCATGAGTGCAAGCACTAGCTCACTGTTACAGGGTTTATTTTAAAACTGCTTAAAATCAGACGGCAGGAGTAGACAGATGGCATATATTACCATGTTGTCATTGCCTATGTTGCCTTCTTGATTATCTCAGTTTCCTTTCACACATCAAATACATCATCCCCCCTTGAAAATACCATTCATCCTAGAAAAACTTAACTACCCCCAGCCATGCTTCACTCTATTTCTGGTTATCTTGTCACAGCTCTTATCCAAGCACGTAAGCAATTATACCACAGAAGAGTTCAAGATGACTCAAGCATGAGCAGCATTTCCAGGCCATAGAGCAGTTCTCGTTACAGGACTCTCCTCACTGCATGTATCAGAGGATCATCTTCCTATGCTTCTTGTCCAAAGTCCAACTTCCTTTCAGAAAGGGCTCGCGTAACTAGGCCTAGCTGCGTCCCAGCAGTCTTTGATTTCTCACTGCTTGTCCCCCTGCACTCCTGAAAACCTTTTCTTAACCCTTGCTCAACTTCCTTCTCATAGCCCATACTACAGCACTCCCTCCAATCCCGCTTTCAATCCAGGTGTGCTGTTTATGCAGGAACTAGACAGCAGCCTCTGCTCTCACGAACAGCTTTCACATCTGCAGTAGACCTGGGCTCTCTGCTAAGTTCTACAATAACAGAAAATAGAGAGCTTTCAACAGACTTGCCACTTTAGTAACCCCATCATGTGCTGCTGTTTCAAAATTCTTCACTCCATGTAAAGTTTCCCAGTATGCACTTTCAAATTAGCAGTTTTCAAAGTTAAAGGGAAAAATTTGTATTGTGTGAATAGTACAAAATATTTTTTTTTATATTTCATATATCTTCTAGCCTAACCTGGAACGCTCATGGCATCAGCAAGTGTAAACCAAATCTGCAACATTATGTACGTCTCCACGTGGAGCACTTACTCCGTTTCAGTTCCTCCTCCATGTGTTCTCTTCCTCCCCACACTACGTACCCAGATGTCTTTCATACATGTACACTTCCAACAATGCAGGAAGTTTTTCTAAAAATGACAGGTCTTTGCAACATCCCCAGATACTAGGCTTATTAACCAAAGAGCTGAGGATAGGTGGAAAAAAATCGCTTTAGCTCAGCCCCCTTTACTCACTCTCCTCCAAGCAAGATCACCAACAGATAACAAGCTGACAGGTTTAGCAACGATGAGTGAAAAACACAACTCCTGGGTAGTTTTTAGAAAGATGGGACTAGAAACAGAATTAAGGAAAAAAACCGTGGACTTTAATGATGAAAAGTCCATTTTTAGGATCAAAATATTCTTCCATCCAGCACACAATTGTATCCGTAAGTCTGGCAAGCACTGCTTTGTTACAGTCAGACTCTTCACTTTCACAGAAAAGTGCTCCATCTATTACCCTGAGGCAATACAGACCCAGAAGCTAAGAAAATAGATAGGCTGATGGTAGGGAATACAGAGCATGTTGTATGCGTTCAATTGTATCTGTGCATCTCCAATACATAAACTTATTAAATTATATACTTTCAATACAAACTGGCAATTTGCTAAAAAGAACAAAATCAAACAATAGAAATGCACCCCAATAACAACAACAGTTTAGTTCCATTTTCATTTACCTCCAAAAGAAGCTGGAATCCCTCTCTTTTCTTGATTTCCTCCACTAGATACCTGTAATCAAATATGCAGGGGTTTAAAGCTTAGAACAAAACAATACATACAGACAACAGCAACAAAGTTCTTGAACACGTATACACTTTTTTTTTCCTTCTTTTTTTTTTTCTTTTTTTTCCCCCCTAAAGAAACCACAGAGTTAAACCTCATTTCTACCTGCTGTGAAAGTGCAGTACCTATCAGTTCGTGGAAACAAACGAAGGCTACAGCCAGCCAAGGAGCACTGAGGAGAGGCCAAATTCTGTCCTCAGGCACAGATTTTCAGTGAAGCCACACAGCACAAATTGACCCTATTTGCATCAGGCTGTGAACTTTCCCAGTGCAAATTTCCAATGATGTTGCTCTCTACAAATTAATTCCTCCACTTCTTTTTCTCAAGCGCTGATGCTGCGCTGCCATCTTATTTCATGGTCACTCTGACATCTTTTCCACTACTATTGTCACCGGGACCTCATAGTTTAGCCCAGAATTTAAAAGTTTCCATGTGCTTCAAGCCCAGCAATTTTCACAGTACTGTCCTTATTCCATGCTGTACACAACAGTGCACATTTCCATTCAGCAAGCCACTGCTGATGCACAATAATCCCTGGGCATCCTAGGCCAACAATGCATTGAAATAGGTATTTCTTTTCTCTTTCACTGTCAATATAAAAAACACAGAAGCCTTCAATGGGAAGATGAGTTTGAATCAAACCTTTGGATCCAAACAGCTTCAATTTATAGAATTTTTTAAAACATGACCTCAACTTTGCCATGGCACACATCACACAGGAATTCTGAAACAGAGAGGACACTTTGACACAGATGGGACTTCTATTTATTCCTCCCCCTCAAGCCTCAAGAAAAACTCCAAAGAAATCACCTCAAATACACACAGCTTTTCCATTTCAACAGAATTTTATCCTTCTACACAAAGACTTTGCTGTCTAAAAGTAAGAAAACTGAGACAGTTAAACTACTGATCCTGTACAAATCTGTTCTTTTGTTGCATTTATTTGGCATTTTCCTGCCCGCAGCTGCATTACTGGTCATCACACAAATAATTCTTTTATCCACTACTTGAGGAAGAAAAATACTGTCAAAATAACCCCCCTTGGTCCTATCCACATGCCTGAAACCTGTCCCCACAGGGACACCTCTAGCACAGTTGTATCTGCAATGCCTGCTATTCGGCAGACGTGCTTCAGAAGCAGGCTGGCTAGGGAGACGGTAAACAATACCCTAGATGGCACGCATTTTTCAAAACAGAGCATGGGGAGTTGTCACGCTGTTTATCATTAACAAGTATCGCGCGTGTGACTCATTACCTCTTAGCACACGTCCTCGCAAAATGGTTGCTGCGGTACAGTGCCAGTTCCCACAACACACAGCTCTATGTGTTGTGTCACACTGTGCGCTGTTGAGATGTTTCGTGATAAGTCGAGGTCCTGACCACTTAGACCTTACTGAGTACATTTGTTTGTCACCTGGCTGTTAATGCCTACGCTGTTGTTTCGGTTGAAAGAGAGGTATGAAAGGTAGCTAGGAGGCTAGATATCATGTGAGCGTGTTGGGGGGAACCTGTTTCTGTAGAGGAACTGTCTTAAGTAAAACAAGCTCAGTGCTTTTTTCCTGTTGATTAGAAGATACTTGTCTGTGCCATAAAACAAACATTCAGCAAAATCAGCAGGCTATTCACAGGACAATTTGGCCCTCAATTTATGTATTTGTTTTTAATAACTCATTAAAACAAAACCTACATATGACCACTTCTTTTTTTTTTTTTTTTAGGTTTTGAATTGTTAAAGCAATTTTACAATGCTTAATACCCTTCCCTCTTCCCACAAGTGCCTTTTTTTTATACCACCCTCTGACATAGAATATCTGATGATGGTCAAGCTCACAACACTGTTAATCATGTTCTTAACTATGCTGCCAATAGCCTAAGAAGGCAGCCATTAGAAAATCCATCACCCATGATTTATCTTGCCAGGACCATTTGATGGCAGTGAAGAAGTTTACTCTGTGCCTCTTTCCACAGTTGACAGTGGAGTTTTATTATCATGCAGTGGTTGTAGAACATTAGAAGGGCTTGAGTCTCAGTGAAGACAGGAGTGCAGAGAGAAGTGGTATTTGCTGTGATTAAGCCTTGCAGAAAATGAGGGGTGGAGATCTGCAGTGAAAGTAGACATATGTCTGCTAAGAGTGGGTGTCAGAAGCGGAATCGGGCAGAAAAACTGCAAAGATGCTGAAGCATAAAATGCAGAGGTGGTTATAGTTGTATTCTAAAAGCAGTTTACTTCTATTTTCTTTTTAGTGTACTTCATAAAGCAACATCTCTGTATCAAAAATAATTTGAAGGGGGAAAAAAAAACAGCAAAAAAATTTTCCAAAGTCATTAGCAGGATGCTTTTCTGTATGTATTTTAAAAATAAGCCTTTCCAAATAGGTAGTGTCACAATGTTCCTGTTATATCTAATACACTGAAAACACGATTCACCTCCAGAACAAGAAGAAATTAATGGAATAGCCAATAACCAAAGTCTGACGCAACAGAAATACATGCCTGCAATTACCCTAAAACCTTTGCAGGTCTGCTTGGCCATGGGGGGAAAAAAAGTAAATCATGCTCTTAAATTCTACAGTCAGTGGACTAGTTCAAGAATTAATCCAGGTCTGTGTTCAGGAAAGATGAAATACTATCTTTGCAACATCAAAGTAAAAACCTACTGTAATAAATGAGGAGAAAGGCTGCACAGCTGTTGAGTAGTTAGGAAACCTGGCATAGTGCCCAGTAAACCTGATGTCTCAGCTGCTGAATGCCCATGTCCATGCAAACTCAAGATAGCAACGGTGCTACTGTAAAGAATATACTTCATCAGATAATGACTTAAGAATTAAATTTCTTCTTAAAGGAAAAAATAAATAAACCCACCAAAAGACAACTCCGTCACTCCTTAGAAGCGTTACCAGCTGAATCCTAACATTCAAAGAAAATATCGATCCCAGAAAGGTCATTAATCACTACATTCTCAGTCAAACGACCTTGGCCAGTGACCTTGATAAGGCTGAATTCTCCTACTGATAGTGGAATGAATTACTCTCTACAGACACAGAGCAGTAAAATGTTTCAGAACAAAAACAAGGTGCAATTTAACCAGAAAATCTTAAGGAACACTTAACCAGCCAAACAATGAATGGCTTTAAAGAATTGAAATAGAGCAAAAAGCCACAGCTCATTTAGGCTTTTCTGGTTTTGCTTCTTTTTTTTTTTTATTCCTTTCTAACCCACTCCGAGTTTAGGTCACACATATTTTTACCTTTTCTTTAAGTGACTTTGTTAAAGTGAGAATATTTTCACTGGAGTAAACATTGAATTCTTTTCAACTTGGTAGTTCAAAAATGGTAATGTGATATGGGTGACTGTTTTCAAATATTAACAATTTGACTAATGGTAGTGTGTAGCTAGCCCAGGAACAAGTGAAGATTTCATTGTGATTTATCTTGTATAGATTCTGAACAAATATGATACTTCAGGTGAATTGTTTTTAATGGGCCATTATTTCAGTAATATTTTTTCCATCAGAAGAAAAAAACAACCTGTGCATGTAAGTTTCCTCCCAGAAAACTTTCCAGAAACTGAGACGACACTTTAGAAACACCTTCTAGCAAGAGTTTTGCAGAATTCACTTGTGAAACTCAGTGCTGCAAGACCAAAAACATAGCAAAATTGAACAAGGTGGGCAAGGGGAAGATCACCAAGAAAAAGGTGCTTCAGTCCCTAACAGAACATACAGTAAGCATTGAGAACTTCTTCAAACATGTGGAGAAAAAAAAAAAGCAGTATCTCAGAACAATATGCCTTCATATACTTTTACTACGTCCTAACATTAGCCGAGTGTCCCCCTGTGAATTTCCCCACATCATTGGCTTTCTGCATTTCCTCAGTCATGAAGAATGTAGTGAGCAGAAGAATGGCTAATTTACTTCTTGCAGGACACAGTTCAGAACTTGGCACATTAACAGCAGAGCACACAGGTACGTGTTAGAAATATGTGTACTGGTAAGCCTGTCCTATGTCTGGTTCAGATAATATAAATGTTAAACAATATAGATTGACAGTCTAATTTGGTCTTCTATGCTTACCAACATCTATGGTTGTTGCTAAAAGTAATAATTACTATTAAGTATCATAGCAAATGTAATAACACTAATTATTATTGCTATTAATTCCTCCTATTATACATAAACAAAAGGAGAGGGTGAGAAAGTAACAATGTGGTCTTTTCTAGGATATGGAGTATCAACAGTGTCAACATTTCAGTCAATGAAACAGACCGGACATTCAGAATTGTGAGGCAGTACCTAGCCAAAGCCAGTGCCCTGTTTACTCTCTCCTCCAGGCCTGTGGCTCCCAATGCTTTCCACATCAGCCAGAATTTGAATGCATCCGGACGCCTGCTGCACTGAATGGACTTGTCGCCAGTGTCATAGCTGACATCGTAGAACTTGTCCTGCTGGAACAGGTATGCAGCCTTGGCAGAGTAACAGTTCTTCAGGAGGCCCTATTAGAAACATAATAGAGACTTAGATTGCTGATAAACATTTTGAAATCTTTTTATCTTCACAAGCCAAAACCTTTATTTCATGTCTGTACCAACAGAACAGAATGAAACAGAACTGGATATGCAGGAAACTATCCAAAGCTTATGTTGTGGTTTAAGAACCCTGGATGAAACTGAACCAAGTGAAGTCAGCAGTGACAACAAGGAAACATTTTTATTATTATTATTTTCTTCATAATGTCACTGAAGAGTTGCAGGCTGAAGAGGAATTCTGACTATGATCTCAAGAAACCATTGGATGGGGTACCACAGATACAGTTGCCCAAAGCCACACATGGGTGGGAAAGAGGGAGGAGAAGCAGAAGCCCATGTCCACTGCTCCAGTCTACAGAGAGGAAGAACAGCCTGTAAGGTGCTTCCTACTTGTTCACAAATGGCTCAATCTATTCCTTCTTTGTCAAACAAAGAACTTCATGTACAGCACAGCTAGTTGCAGGTACGGAAGATTTTCAGCCCAAGAAATGTATATTTAGCCCTTACCAGAAAATGAAGTCACTGAGGATTTAGCATAGGCTATCTAACTGTTTGAGTTTGAGACAGTTCAGGCAATTTTAACATTTGAAAATGAACCTCAGAAAAGGTACTTTAGCATACCCCAATTATGGTTTGTTAATGAAATTCTTTTTATCCAGCAATCTCCAGCCTCCAACTTCTGAGAGGCTGCCTGGGCAGAGGTGAGCAGCAGAAAACAGACAAAGATAAACGAGTAATGTGGCAAGTTCCAGCAAAGAACAAAGCTGGGAAACAGAAGGCACAGTGACTGTTATAGATTTAAAAGTGCAGCAGAAGAGAAGAGGCATAGGACTGGCCATTGGCTGAAGAATGAAATATCAAAGTATGCTCTGTAATACTGTGAAGTAGACAAGGGCTGGCAGAAAGCAAGTTACAAGAGCAGAGATGAGGATGAGCCTACAAGGAGCCCAGGAGACAGAAAAGGTCGTAGATTTGTCAGTGATATTAAAAGTGGGTAAAAAAAACAAGCCACAGTCTATAACATAATACTAGAATATAAAATCAGATGAGGTTAAAAACATGGCTACAGCATCTGATTCAGATTTGCAAACATGTATTTCAGTGACAGTTGAACCAGAAGTCTTCCATGCAGAACAGACCAAGGAACAGAAGTGGACAGCACGACAGAAGTTGCCAAACAGTATCTCGAAGAGCACAATTCATTTTCCTTTTCAACATCACTCTTCAATTTGAACCAACTGAAAAGGCATTTTCTGTTTTGTCCTTTTCCCTGCATCTGCTGCAAGTCTGATTTTAAAATGGCAGCCAGTGTCTGACATCACTCTTAATCAAAGTGTCATATTCCCATAACAGAGGTACAATTCTTGATCTACGTTACAATACTCTACTGTTAGGTTTGGAACTGGCAGTAAAATAAAGAAAAAAAGGTCAAGCCAAAAAATCCAAAGGAGAAATAATCTGCTAGCAGAATAAGCCTCCCTCTCTCCTAGCCTTTTCAATTCCCTCCATCAATACTAAAAACAAAACAAAACAAAAAAAACCAACCTGCACACATATTCATTGAGCACAAAAGCAGAACAACACCAAAGGTTTTCCCACAACTCCCATAGGGGTTTGACAATCTCATTGTAATTTGCAAAAAAGAATAGCAAATTGAGTCCGAAATCTTTAGCCCCAGGACCAGCACATTCAGCCTTGTGAAGTGACAGTTTATGTGACAGCTTGGGAAAAAAAGGGCAGCGGCTGCTCTCCCTCTGCAGTCATCAGTGATAACGTGCGCTGCAGCACACGGTAGCTGCAGCTGGAGAGCCAATGCTGGGTGCTGCTTTTTGCAGTATATGAGATTCTCACACCTACTTTCCAACTTTCTCAGAAAAAGAAAAGCAAGAAAATGACATTAGAAACTGAAGAAAAGTCAAGTACTGAAGCATCCGTCCAACCTTTACAGTTTTTCTACAGCTTTGTATTCTCTGGCTAGCAGCTGCACAACAGGAACAGGAGCCTGTTTGTCAGGCCATTGTGCCCTATTCATTTAGATCTCCATACCTTGATTTTCGGGGCAAATAGAAGTTTATATTTAAAGACACAAAAAAAGGCAGCAATATCCACAAATTTCTATTTATAGAAATAAATATATAAATAATTTCTTTGTCTCTTAAATGCTTTAAAATTTTGCAGTGTTTCTGCAGTGAGTGTACAGCAGGGTTGATCAACATGAGACTATCTTCTGCCTTATCAGAATGTAATACAGCTGCACAATAGAGGACAACACAGGATATTAGTTCCCCTCATGCCCGTCACCTGAGAAATAATAACTTTTGTTTGTCACAAGAAACCTAAACTCAGTTGGTAATATTACAGAAAGACTCAGAAGTTCACTTAAGATCACAGTACAGCTGCCAAGTTGCGAAGCTTAAAAACAAATGCTCTAGAATGAAAATGCAACAAGGACAAATAGTTCAATATCTCTGAGTGAACTCAAATTCCTGGGAACGTATTTCATTTAAAAAAAAAAAATAGGTACTGCCCTACTCTCCTGCTGCATCCAAAGCTGACAAGACGTGCTGGTTTGATGATCCTTTTCCATCTGCTTATCTTACTAATAATGTAACATGCCCAAGAAAACCTGCTGAATATATTGCTTACTGTCAATCTCCAGAGGCAAGTAAGGTGACATCCTCCAGCACATCACTAAAGCAGGCAGAAGAAGAAACAAAAGTCACGCTTTGTGAGAAAGAAAGAAATATGCCAGACTAATGCAAGAAGCAAGGTGGAGGATAAAGAGAAGGGAAGAGAAAGAGAACACTGAAGAATACAGTTTGTGAGGGGAGGACAACAGAAGAGGAAAAAAATCCAAGATAAATATTGTGCTCAAGAAAGCAGTTACTTCTTGATCGCTGCTGTCTCAAAAGTAAGGGACTCCAACATGCTGAAGACATAAAAAGTCATCTCAGTTTTCCTATTCAAATGATGGAAAAGTAGTAGGAGGGAAAAAAAAAAAAAAAGGAAAAATTATGCTTTATAACTCAACATTCTCAGTCACAGGAAGACCCCAACAGTTTTCTACACAGTAACTAAGTCACTCCATCTGTTCAGAAAAATTTAAAAAAATTTATTATAATTTCCCCATTGATAAGTTTGAAATTTTTTCTTCAGCATCTTTTATTTCTGCCCTTTGTAGAGAGATTAATGGTAGCGTTCTGTCTTATACTGGGGCTGTTAAAGTTTAGAAATGGAAATAATCTTTTCATGGAGGCCTTGGTTCACTCAAGTTTCAAATAGCCTTTGCTTTTGATGAAGTTTATGGATAGTTGCTGTGTGTTCTAATTACTGGCAAATAAATGAATAATTATTGATATGGAAATCAATATATAAGAGCTCCAGTTTCATAACTCAACATTTTTTGTTATTGAGCACATTTAACCTACAGCAAACCTTCTGATCTCTTTTCATTTCCAATGCTAGTTAAAAGTGAAGTTCAGATTCATTAACAAAACATCTTTTTCCCCAAGACAAGCATCTTCCTGATTTGCCTCATCTGAAGCAATAGGGACAATATTTTGAATGGCATACTTGAAAATTCTCAAAAGCAATGCTGTGCAAAAGGTCACCCCTGTAATTCACTTCAAGAGGTGAGAAGGAGCTCTCAGTTGTGCTAACCCCAAGCAGAAAGCAATGGGAACAGCATATTTCCTGCAGCTGCCCTGGAAAGACATCAGGGAAGTAAATATCTTTGTGATACTGCTAATGATGAGGAAGAGATTACACTGTAGATGGCTATCATGATCACGTCAATCAATTATATTCTGTGCTAAACTGGAACTTCATTAGCTACATTCTTTGAGACTTTATTTTTAACTAATAAGTGAAAATTCTGTTCATTGCTTAGAATTGATTGCTAATTACCTAACCTAGTGCCACACTCAAACGAGTCACAGAACTTTGGCACTGGTGATAAAAATTAGTCCTCTATTTACATGGTGATAATATTCATATTAATATGAACAGCAAGGACAAATCAGAGTAGCTCTGTGGTCCTGAAGGAGTACGTACAACCCAAGACTGAATCACAGCATTTTAAGAACACATAAGAACAGAGTTGGCTCACTAATGTTATGAGAATATCGGTCCATCTAGCTTTCTGTTTAAACAGTCACAGCCTTTCATGCCACAGCAATACAAGTGTTTTCTGAGTAAGTCCATCTTCTTACAAAAGTGATGAAAGCTACTCAGGGTATGGCAGTGGAAAAGGGATAGCTGTGCATTTCTTGAGTGCTTTAAGCACTGAAGAACTACTGTAACTGATCTGAGTTTTTACAGAGGATTAAGCAATCTCTTTCCCTTTTGGTGAAAACGCTTCTCCCTTCTAATCAAGTCAAATACATATTTCTCTTTTATCTCTACCTGCTTTGGAAATCACTCCAATTTTGTTTCACTAAGGCTGGAAGACATGCATTTATTGGCATCTTACTGCAGTTTATCCTTTGGGGTTTTTTATCTGTCTAGGAAAATATTTAAATGTAGTGTTTCACTCTAATAACCTAGATGAAATGTCTTAAGCCTATTAAGACTGCTAAACCACATAGCTTTATTGATGCTGTGTGGAAAAAACCCCAAACCAAACAAAACCAGTCAGTATTACTTTTGCTCATGGGAAAATCAAGGTGTTACCATCACATGATGATTCCTTCTAAAGATTATCTTCACATACATAAAGAAAAATACAAAGCTTGGGCTTGTTAAACAATCTATGCCTATATATATACATAAAATATAAACTGAAGGGGATTATTCATAGAATCACAAAATCATTCAGGTTGGAAGAGACCTTTAAGATCATCAAGTCCAACCTAACACTGCCAATTCCACCACTAAACTATGTCCCTAAGCACCACATCTACATGTCTTTTAAATACTTCCAGAGATGGGGACTTACCACTTCCCTGTTCCAATGCTTGATGGACCCTTTCATTTGTCCGCTTACAGATAGTCCACAGTTTCAAAATGGACCTCAAAGCAAATGGGAAGACAAGCTAACAAAACTTCCTTAATTAGACTTTCAAAGTGAGCTCTGGCTTTATTCATAAATGGAACTTAACATCTATGCTTAACACTTTGCTGCTCTGATTTCTTGCAGAATTCACCACTTGAGAAAGGTTCCTTGAACATTCACTAGCAGAGCAATGTCCCACCTCAGCTTCCAGATCCCACTGAAGCACTCTAACCACAGTGTGAAGGAATTATGTTCACATATAAATGTGTGCATCATCTGCAGCCATAGGTATTTACGTAATTTAGGAGCATTGGAATAAGCTTTGAAGTGAGGAACCAATACCTGTACTCTTCCATACTCTTACTGGTTTAATGGGAAACTGGGTACAGCTGCCTGCTCCAGATCTGGTATAGTGAAGCAAGGCCTTTCGCCAAAGTGCCTTAAATATGCATTTGATCTTCTTTCCTTAAAGATTTATATCCCAACACTTTTAAAAAGCTGATAAGAAAGTATTCAAATTTGTATGTGCTTCTGTTTGCATATAAAGACTGCGCTGGCACATACACAAAACATGGAAGTGCCAATTTTCCAGGAATTAAACACAAAGTAAAACACCCCCTCCTCCCTATGCAGAGAAATCTTCTACTTTCCAGAACAAGTCTCACTGTACAATAGGATGTGATTGCATGATCAGTAATACTCGTGGTTTCACCCTTCAACAGCCTGGGATTCAGCTCTGCAAGTATTTCCAGCACAACATCGCCTGGCTGTGATTTCGAAGTGGCATAGGATTGCTCCCAGACATTACACTCCATGGAAGGAGAAAACAGAAAGGCTGCCAGAGCACTGAAGTTGGAACAGAGTTTGTAAAGTGACTTTAAATGCCAGGGTAGCTAGAATATTTCATCCCTCTCCATTTCTTTCTTCCTGAGAAATTTCCACTATGCAGCCCAAGTAGTCTAATCATTACCTGGGGCTATATCTAAGTACTGGGTCTAATTAGTTAAAAATATAGCACTGAATTCTTCCCAAGCCTGCAACTAAGACACCACATTAATCTTAGTCAATAACTTCATTCTGCTTGTTTTTCATCCTGGAATAAAGATAAAGTGATGGACGGGTAGTCTTGGAGTCTAATCCTCTTTAAGCCCACGGACTCTAGTCTAAGGAAATGAGCAGGCACACTTCTCCTTGCTATCCTGCCATGTCTCGCCCCTGACTTGGAGCAATCAGCTGCAAGAGAGCACTGATTAGCATCTATGTTCTTTGGTCCTCATCAGTTCTTACTACCAGAAATTAGTAAGCAATTACATGGATAGCTAAGGACTAGCAGCTGAATAGAAACTATCAGCTGTTTTGATGGATATCTATAAAAGTGATTTACAAACCATGGCCACAAAATAGTGATACAAACCTCAGGGGCTCCATATCTTCATGGTGTTTAGTCATTCATAACTTATAAAGCATAAGCTAAAACTCACTCCTGGTGTTGGACAATGGGCATAAATTTTAGTGGGATGAGTTTGAAACGGGGCTTGAAATAATTGACCCCTTACTGGTTTCTTTATTAAGACAGAATTCCACGAAGATATAAGCAGGGACTTTTACCACATTGCAGACATCTCATTTTGTGCCACTTGAGGTTAGAGCTCTGTTGTTTGATTGCAAGACCTTTTAATTAGTCACAGCTTTTGTCAAGCCTAAGTCACCCTGGTGATCAGGAAGGACTAGTAGAGTGAGGAAAGAAGGCTCAGCAACCTTTACCTGCATGTACTCCGACTCCTATCCCTCTCCTTTTCCACTCTGGTGCACCCACGTAAAGGGATGCGAAGAGAAGCTCTGCATACTTTAAACGGAGATGCAGTACTGCTGCAGTCCCAATGGATGACAGCTATTGTAAGGACTTTGACGAGCTCGGCATTTAAGTGCTGCAGACCCAAGTGACAAAATACTCAATTCTAAATGCAAATCAGGTACAGAAGTTAACTAGCAAGGGCACCAGCTGTAAAGTTTGATGACTGGTGAGTCCAGAGACTTGGATCAGTTTGACCCTGCTCTCTTATTCACCCTTTATTAATTTTGTGGTGAAATTCAAAATAATATCATTCAGCCTTCGCACTGCAGTTTAGTAAAGCTGACTTGCATTTGTTTTCTAATTATTTCTACTTCCACATTGCAGCAATGGCAGCCTATCACATCAAAACAAAAAAAAAACAAACAGGAGGACTTACCGAGTTGTCTTTCACCAGAAGAGCACAGCACTGGATTCCTGCCAACAGCATTTTATGAGGATTCCAGGCAACAGAATCAGCCCTGCAAAATTTGTAAAAGGAGAAAGAGAGGTGGAAATTGCACCTATAATCATGAGTATTAGGGAATCAAATGTGGCCAACACAATCCAAGTAGACAAATTGCATTTCCTGGTTTTTTTTCACCCAAACCCCCATAAGTTCAGAAATCTATCTAATTAACAGTAATATGTATTTTGGGAAACGCAGCTCTCATGGAGTCCAACAGGCCACGCAACTTCCACCTCAGTCCCTGGTAAATGTTCCCATGAACTAAATTGACTTACCTATGGATGCCATGAAGAAGTCTGCAATGCTTCTTTGATATCAAAGCTGAGCCACCCCAAGAAGCCTGTTGGAACATTTATAGAGCCAAGACAATGTTATTTGTATAAAGTTCTACCAATAATGCTTCAACTATTAATTTCTGAACATGTTTTATCTCATTTAAAACTTAGTTTACTACACAGTTAGTGGATTAAATTTTGCCTTTAGTATCATCTACTGAAATAAAGATGTCAGCCTGAGGCTATGCCCAAAATAGAGGAGCTGGTGGTTTGTGCCACTATGTGAGCCACAAACTACGCTGCTGCCTAGGTAGGTTCCTGTGCAACCTGCTCTAAGGTGGCCCTGCTCTGGCAGGGGGGCTGGACTAGATGATCTCCAGAGGTTCCTTCCAACCCTATGATTCTATGATTCTGTGTAAGCAAGGGTATGCAAGGACACTTCAGTTCATAACCAGACCCATTACTGATACTGAATCAGAGGTGCTTCCTTTCCCACAGCCTAAACTTAAGCAGTGGGAGCAGAAAGACCCATTTTGCATATCTTCTTCCTGCTAGCCATTGCCTTTCTGAGACATTCACAAGGGAAACAGTAGAGAATGAAAAGCTCTGCCAACTGCAAAGTCCAGGCTCAGATTTTCCACAGAGTCTGGATATGAAAAGCAAAGTTAGTGAGTAGCCAATAGTAGCATTTCTGTTACCGGCAAGGCAACTGATGTGAAAATGGAGAAAGACTCGCCACATCCCCCTTCAGGTCATCTAAGAAGGAAGTGTGTGGTCTAAGAGTCATTTTAGCTTCTCTGCAGTGAGGAGCTCTCTACTGAAACCCCTTATCAAGTATCATCTTACCTATTCTAGATACCTGTCTTTTGGTGACAGCTTTTGCAGATGTCTCTCTTCATAGATTATAGAAGGAACCCAGACAACAAGTTTTTATTACACAAGTTTAATTTCTGAGCAACTGGAGTTTCATCCAACGTAATTCTCATGCATGAATTCTGCAAGGATTAGATTTCACCCACCCGGTGCTATGAATGTTCAGTTCTCAAACAGCAATATTTGTCCACAGGGGAAAGGTGGGGGAAGCATGCAAATAGTAGACATGTCATACAGTGCACTTAAGAAATTATTATTAAATATGAAAAAAAGGATTTTCAATGTTTGTGCGGGCAGAATTCACTTAAGCAATTTCCCTGTGAAGTAAGCAACACACCTCAGAGACACATGGGAGGCATCAGTTCACAAAACATCTGGACTCAGCTTATTTAAAAAAAAAAAAAAAGATTAATACATTTGGGCTAATGAAGGGAAAAAAATCAAAAGAAAGTCACTGATGGAAAGAAGATTCCTGACCTAAGCATGGAGAATACATGCTTATTTGGCTTTTGTTCTTTTTCCCTTGAAAGAAACAGATGTGATAGATGATCTATGAATTTAGCATCAGTATTTGCTTCATAAGCCATACATTAGGAATAAGATCTTCTGTCACTGGGTGACAGGAATGGGAAAGGCTCACAAGGGAAATGAAAGGTTAGTAACTTGTCTTAACACACATCATTCTCATTAATGCAGTACATTAATGCACCACATCATATTTTATGTTGTCATGCTCTCAACACTCTTGCAGAGGAAAGGGCTGCTGCTCAATCTACAGGTGGGACCTAAGGTAGGAAATGATTTCTCTCAAACTTCACAGTAATCCTATGGCAGAACAAGGACTTGAAACTGGGTTTCCCCAGCTAGCCCAAATTTGCCATGTTATGGGAAGGCAATCAAACTGAACTTCCTGTTCATAGACATATTATACTCTTCCCATTTGATGATTCAATAAAGCCAAAACAGTCACTAAATTATTCCATTATTTTCATAATTCATATACAACCCACTAGAATACAATAAATCTTTATAAAATCTGCATCCAAAGGTGTCTGTATTTGGGATGGTATTACTAGAGGTCCTGGCATTTCCACCACCTTTCACTCTCCCCTTGAGCCGCAATACTACAAGATGGATCTGTGCTCTATACTTCTTTACCCTGTTCAAAGACCACACACTTAGGGAGTCAGGGGTGGCAAAAACCAAAAGTTAATGAGAAGGCACCTAAGACGACTGGGAATTACTGGCTTTGACTGTTTGTAAAGACCTCTAATGACTGAGGCTGCACAACTTAACCACCTAATTTTTGTTTAACAGTAACAATCCTAAGGAATTAAAATGTCAGTCCTAAACAGTGTTACCTCTTGTCATACCTGCAGTGGTCAGGGGAACAGATTATTCCCATTCTTCGCTTCTTTTTGCAGCAGCTTTTAAAGCATCTGTAGACTATTAAGTAGTGTCTGTTTGTCTTTTCTAGTTTAAAAAACATCAGTGCTTTCAGTCTTTCTTCATTGGTCATAATTTCTGGATATGGTTCTATTTATCTTCACTGCTCTACCTTTCTCTTGTCTTTCTCCTGTAGGTCCTTAACCTTCTTGAAACACAGCTTTTTATTTGGACACAATCTAGACAAAGCAGATGGGGCACCAAGCAGCAAGAGACAAATATGTGATATATCTTCATTATTCAATTCTGAAAGACATTTAACTCTATCTGAAAATGCTTACAATTGCTGATTTGTGATGTACTGCAAATCCCAGATCTTTTTCTGAAGATCTGATGTCTAGCCAACAATCCACAGCCTGTGTTTGTGCAGTTCATTATTATAGCTTAAACTTATAGCTCTGTCTTTATTGAACTGTAGCCTAGTTTCTCCAAACTGTCAAGATCACTTTGATTTCTAATCCTGTCCTCCCACTGCCTCTTGCAGTTTTACGTCAACTTCAAATTTACTCTGCATATTCTTTTTCATCTAAGTTAATAATGGAAATACCCAAATAACTTCTAACCTAGAATGGACCTTTGTGGAATCCTACTGAAAATTTTCTCCCCTTTCAGCAGTGATCTGCTGGTAACTGCTCTCTGGGTATGATTTTCCAGCCAGATTTTCACTCACTGCCACAGCTGTAGCTTGGCAGTGTTTCTCTGGCTTTCAGATGAGATATTGCCAAGACACAATAAAGTTAACTGCTTCTCCTCCATCCATGAGACTAGAAAAGGGAGGCAGATTGATCAAACTGGATTGACACATTTCGTTTATGACAAATCCAGCTGAGAGCAATGTAGTTCAAAACTCAAAGATAACTATTATAACTATGTCCCATACAATGTAATTAGTAACTATGTATGAGAAAATGACTGTGTTTCATATGCAACAAGCCACTTACAGCTGAACGATGGGAATCACAGTGTTCGCAGTGTGACTAAATTAGCTACCTAAGCACAGGCTCATTGGTCAAACCTGATTTTCTGTACTGGTCTAGCCATAGGAAAAAAAAAAAAGTCAAAGTAAGGACTAGCAAAGAAGAAATGCTCATACATAGTATTTAAAGCTACATGAAGACAATACATGACATAAGTGCTGGAGCTTGAGTCCATATTGATGATGCAAAACAAGTCATTAAGAAATGTGTCGTAGATGTATGATAGAATGCAATGAGCAACTGGAATGTGTATATGACTACTGTAACGTGCACAAAATAAGCCTGGTTATAGTCTCTGCACTTAGACTGTTGAATGGCTTGACTGTTGAGACAGTTTGGGCTTATAGGTTTATCTTCTTAAAACAACTTTTTCGTTAACTCCCTTTTCCTCTTTGTATTTGTCTCCATGTGAGAGTTTATCTACTATTTCTGACTTTATTGAAATTTATCTTCCTGAAGCCCACTGATTTTATGTTGATGTTCTCCCTTTTGCCCTCCCTAAGAGTCACGAGCTTTATCATTTCATATTTAATGAAAAGAGTTTCCCTATGGCAACTATATCAATGTTCAGGATCAGAAAATGTTCTGAAATGAGATACATCAATGTAAATCTGGGAATAACACCACTGACATTCATATGAGATATTCTTATAAACAGCTCTTGAGACCATTTGCAGTAGACAATCCTGATTCCCATCAGTGATACAGGAAAAGTCCTAAATTAGACAGAACTTTCACTGGTTTTAATCTTTGTTTTAATTGTACTGTATCTTTTTTTTTCCTCCAAAGTTACAGCTGGCCCAAATGGCAGTACTCACTTGCTATAACTCAGACTGCATAATGGGTAAATCATTCCACAAGAAGCCAGGCCTTTCAGAGGAGAGAAGATCCTCAAATCTTTCAAAAATATTATATTCTTGCCTAGAAGGCTAAAAGGAGGTTGGCTCACTTAAAAACAAAGAAAAAAAATCCAACTCTTCACTATGTTTCTTGTACACTATTTCTGAATGGCAGATGCCTCATCTCACTGTACATTTTCACATATTATTCTAGTAAACCTATTTCTAATGGCACTGTGAGTGAAAAAAAGAAAGGTCACATTATGAATTACAGTCTGCTCATTTTACCATAGCACATTTGTATACACATGTATGGCTGATGCCACTTATGTGGAAAGCTTTCAGTCTCTTCCCCATATGCTGTTCTCATAAATACAGCTAGAAACTATAACAAAAACCAAGAAACAGTCATCCACTCTTTCTTCAAAGATGGATGAGTGGATGACTTCTTCACAGAGTGTGAAAGAAAAGATGGAAAAAAATACTAATAGAACTCCAGAGAACTCTTGAGAGGTTCATAACATGAATCACATCTTAACAGAAAAAAAGCAGTCTTCCCAACCAATAAACACAATTTATTACTGTACATTTGTCCTTCTGCTGGGAATTCAATTAACATCTGACAACTACAGTCACTGTCCAAACAGTAAATTTACTTTAAGATATTCATTGATATTTTTACCCTAGCTTAACATGAGGCAAAGCTGGAAGATGAAAGTTAATTCTTTACAAAATACTATCAACTGCCTGTGAAGTATAGTTCAGAATAGGGCCCAGTATCATCCCGCCTAACTTCAGTTATTCAACTACATCCTGGGAGTAAGGTTAGAAGACTACTCGTTGCCCTCCTGCAGCCATTGGACTCACTCATTCAACGCACCTAAAATCCATCACAGATTATGAATACATCCCTCTTCCCACCAACTGCATGTAGACATACCAGAGACTAGCACCTAATCTGAATGCTGCATTTCTGCTGAAAATCTGCTGCATTGTTCTCACCAGCACACAGCCATCAGGAGGCTTTGCAGACACTTTAAATATTAGGGCTAAATTCTGCATCTTTGCCTCCAATAAGAAAACTCTTTTGACTCACACATACAGGGACTTTATTTATTAATGTCTGTGAGTCATTTATTTGAAACACACGTCGCTGCCTACGTGATTTTTCTTTAAATACTCAACATTAAACAAACACTTTAAAAATTTAGAGCAGGTCTAAAAATCTCCATTAATGTTGCTCCAGATTCTCTCATTGCTCCATGGCTTTTAGTCTAGCCATTTCAGACTTGTGGCGTTGCAATTATAAAGAGAATGCAACTTCAGAAAATAGAGCGCTAGCTTTAGAAAAATACATTTACAGTAAACTCCTTTAGGTAATAAAAAGGCTCAATAATTACTCCAAAAAGATTCATAAAGGGATTTTAATATCCAAGGCTAAACTTATAAAGAAATGCAAAACCAAAATTTTCCAAACAATTTAGGAAAACATAAGGAGATCTACAAGAAGCTCAAACCTGTAAACATGAAACAATAATTTACAACTGGTGGAGTCAGAAATATACCTTTATTTTAACCTGTATGAACCATACACCCCAATTCTAATGTGTCCACTCCCCAAAAGAATGTGCAATGAATTTTATTATTGTATTTAATCACCCTTGAAGCATTTTCAGGAGGTAGTAATAAGGAAGAAGAAATTGATTTTGAAATCATTTTGAAATATAACCTGACAATGAAAAAAAAGGTTTGACTCCTTGTCACAACCAAATTATTTGCTGCTTTTCAACACATGGAACAGAGACAAATTAGAAAGTATTCCTGTTCTCTATAAAAAAAAAAAAAAAAAAGTTTTTAGAGCCCACCTTACTTCTACAGAGAAATGTCAACAGTCAAAGAAAAATAGCAGTTATAAAAAAGCAATGCTAGTATACAAACTCACATCAACATGAAGCCAAAGGCCATGCTTTTCACAGATATCGGCAATTTTATCCAGAGGATCAAATGCTCCCAGCACTGTTGTGCCTGCTGTAGCACAGACAAGAAATGGTGCTGACCCCTGCAATAGGATTCAAAACAAAAAAAATTGTCATTTGCACTGCTCATTTCCTCCAGTATATCTGCAAATCTAAAGTATAAAAAGGACTAGGAATGCAGAACAAAGATGTGACAGTCTACATTTTAGTTTCACAACAGAAGGTATTGCATTTAAAAGTGCTGACTTAAAAAAAGAAAAAAAAAAGCATCATTTTTCCATTTCCAGTTAACACCATCCTCTCAGGGCAGATTTCAGCAGCTTCAGACTGTTTTGACAGATGCTAGTTTTATCACGATCAAAACATACCAGATTTTTGACATCTCTCTTTATACACTGATTTTCATTTCTCAGTCTTCCACATTACACTACCATATTTGCTGCCAAATAAAATAGAGCTACTAGCTCAGCCAGCAGGCTACCCATGCAAAGAAAGGGCTCATCCCTCTAGGGGTTCCACCTGCATTGTCTCTACAATGCCCCTGTTCTCTGCCCAGTGAAGAGGAACCTTTAGTCAGGGAACATGATTTGCCTTAGGCAGCACTGGCACAGCACATGACAGCGACTGGGATGGTCATCACTATCTGACCTCAGTGCCGGGTCTACAGCAAAGCACTATTCTCTTCCTCCTACTTCTGTCTAGAAAACAGGAAGGGCTATAGACGGGAACTGAAAATCAGGAGCGAGACCACTGGAAATCTCAGACAGTTTTAAAGTTAGACAGGTGGGATAAGGAAAACTATTGTCATGTTGCAGTCTCATGCAACCACCACAAGACATCCATTTTGGTTTCAGTGGCTTTGCCCGTTGCTTTCCCATTCAACTAATACCAGGGGTGCAATTACAACAGCAGACTAGACCATGTACCTTTGCAGATGTCTGTGCCAGCGCCTACTTAGAAGCAGAAACTGAAACAATGAAAAGAATTGGTGGAGTCTGTAACAGCTCCATGAAATTAAGGGTATCAGCCCTAGCAATGACTGTGTGGTCTCACTTGCTGGTAAATTCACGCTGAAGGAACTCCTCTGCACTTTTCAGCATCTAGCCCACAGCATGACAACGCAGTTACTGAAGATGCACTGAAGTTGTTATTAAATTGTACTATCTGGGATCCCTGGAGTTCATTTGCCATGAATTAAATCTCTCAGATGATGTAAGTCTCTCTGCTGATATAACTCAATGTAGCTTCACTGAAATCAGACATCAGATGAAAAATCAAACTCTACATGAGTCTTTTATGTATCTTCACTTCAGCTGAAATCTGATCTCTCTTTTTTTTAAAAAAGAAGTGTTGCCACTTTTAAACATCTAACTACAGAGACAGGCTTAATTCACATTTACACTCTGACAGTTTTATACTTCTTCAACAGCGTAGAGGGCTGCTAGAATGGTACATAATTATGATATATTTGTATTTTAAAATTTCTTTACAAATTACTAGAGCAGTGAAAAGTAACCTTGGAATGAGTTTAAATTAATCCCACACATTCACAAAGAATTACCAGCCTATAATTCACTTCTTAGTCATTCATTCCTAGTACAACCTACCACAAAAGTCAATCAAACTTACAAACCAGCCTGAAGCTCCAGTACAAAACACTTGCAAGTGACAAAGAGATGTATTTGCTGCACCTAGTTTCTATTAGCTTTCTCATCAATTTTCTCCCACAGCTACATCAAAGTCAAAGGTCCCCCAGCAGCCAGTAGGCAACATGACTAAATATGGGGTAAATCCAGGATCTCTACAAATTCAAGAGATTTTTGCCATTACATTTTTCCTGTAAAGAAGGGAATTAAAGTTTTTTTTCTTCTTGACAATATAGTTAAATAAATCTTCCTGACAAAATTCTCTAAAAAGAGGCCTAAGACTCTTGCTATTCATAGTCAGAGCTCATTTTGTGCTCCTCCTATCACTAGCTAATGCATCCTCTGCTGTCTAGAGTCATTAGACTATTTAATGTAATTCACTGAAGTGTGTTTCTGTAAAAGTTGTAAAGTTGTGCTTTACCAAGGACAGACACACTTACTGAAGCTCTGATGAAATCAAAACCTTCCAATACACCTGTAACTTCCATTAAAATGCAAGCCAAATAGTGTTCTCCTGTAAGCCAAGCTTTTTAATATTGAACATTTATTTTTAAATTGCAGAGGCTGACCTTTTTTTTTAAAAAAAAAATCATAAACGCCAGAGGATTTCTTCCAAATAACCGTTAAATTTATTATTACATCAACAAATAAGAATTCTGTTTTTGCAAGAGCAAAGACCTCATTCTCCTGTCAACCTGCTTTCTCTTGCTCCATTTTATTTCAGTCCTCCTTTTTTTTCCTCCCAGCTTGCTCAAATAAGTAAAGTACAGGTTGTCTTCCACAGGTAATGCAAAGTACAGAAAGAGGCAAGCAAGAGAGTTTGCTTGGTCATTAGGGCCATTATATATCAACAGTTACTCTAACTAGAGTGAAACTCAAAGGAGAGATGTTTGTTTAGCAGATGATGTATCTAAATCAGATCTAAGTGAAAGCTGTTGCAGCCATGCCAGCGCACAACAGGACAGCATGGCCTTTGGCTTATCTATGAGCCAAAAAGTAGGTTTCCATGCTAGGCATTGTCCACACCATGGACATTACACTATTTTCTTGGTATAGCGGACTAAGGGCTGAGCTCTGAATCCTACTGCTCTAATGGAAAAACTGGAAGTGAGAAATAAGGTCAGCTAACCAAGCCAAAAGAAGATGCTCTGTGCCTTAGAATTCACGTTCAGCCCTACAGGTTCTCGGAAGTGAGTACTATAGTAAGTGCTCTCTTACACATTGTGGAAGTGTTTTATGTTAATGTTGTCCAAATACACACATCAGTACATTTGCAAATGCTGGTCTTTGACTTTCTACTTGGCAAAGTCTCTGGGGGAAAAGAGGCACAGGATATAATCTCTGCACTCTTGCTACTAGAAAGAACCGAATTTAACATTTTTAGCTTGTATGATAGTTTTAGATACTAAGCCACATGCTACAGATCTTGCTCACTGCAGAGGACAGAGCAATAGCTGCTGTAATTATCTGAAAAATGTACGGTTTTCATTTACCATTTAAGGAAAACGAATACTGCATCCATTTAAAAAAGGATCAAGGGCAAAAAGAAACCCTAGAACATATTGCTAAATACTTGAGAGTAGTGTTGTACTCAGGGCTTTCATTAGTAGTGAAACACCCTGTGGAATTTTTCTCCCTCATAAGAACACGGCACCTAAATGTCTTGGTTTGTTCCACAAGCTTGTGGCAAAAGGATCGCACCTGTAAGAGAGACACTGTTACATTCACTGCCCTATTTTTAATATTTCACTCGCGCAGTTTTCCTCCCTTTCACTCAGAGACAAGCATGCAGTCTGCATACACTCTTCCTCTCTCCTTCATGCTCTCTCTCCCCCTCTCACCTCTTTCCTGGCCCGTTGGACTTGTTTCTCCAGTTCCTCAGGTATCATCTTACCTCTAAGGGACACAGATTTAAAACTTTTTCAGTTACATGCAAATAGGTTGGTTATGTACAGCACTACTGCATTTTAAAAAGGCTCGGAGAGCACAGCCATGGCTTTTGCTTGCTTACCTTTCATCTGTTTTGATGAAGTAAACATTCTCTGTACCAATACCCAGGAAGGAGGCTGCCTTCTTCATGGAGTAATGACACTGTAAATGAAAGAGGAATGAAAAAAGGAAAAGTTAAGTACACAACTAAAACGAAAGAAATTTCTTAGCTTAGGGAACCATGGCACTGAAAATAATTTAATAGCAACAAACAGTCATGACAACAGCATATCCTAACACAAAAAAAGCAAACTGATAAAGCTACACAGCACCAAGACCATCTTGTATTTAACAATTAATGACACACACCGAAGACTGGGAAAAACAAGACACAAACGGATGTGCACCTGCACATGGATGTTTAAAATGCAGGCTTAAAAAAAATAAAAAGCTCTATTCCATGCAATTTTTTAAAGCTGGTTCTGCATGAGAATGAAAAATAGAAGTTTTGAAGTGTCATCAGGGAAGAATTATTGTTTCAAAACATTTTAATAGAACTGAGTCAAAATTGTCAATGAGTGTAAGAGTTAGGAAATGCACGAGACAAAATGTGCAGAGGCTACTGAACTCAACAGCCTAGAAGCAACCTATAGGTCTGAAAGTCCAAAAGCACCACTCCTTGGAAACTGAACCCTTAATTAATGATTTTTCTATATGCTTTCTCTAAACATCAGTTATTGTCCACTGCCAGAGAGAAGATAATATACTAAACTGATCCTTGGCCTGATCCAGCAATTCTGTTCATAGGGTGAAGGAGCTTAAGACCCAATACTTATCAAAGCCTTGTGGTCCAGCTGGGACTTCCAAGGCTTTTAAAAGCCCTACATCTGCAAAAGAACCTGAAAATCTTGGTGTTTAGACACCGAGGTTGTTCAACTGAATGTGGATCTTAGAAGACATTAAGGCAAGCAGACTTTAGACAGGACTTAAGCACATCTTCAAAAGACTTTAAATAAATATGGATGTTGCAAAACAATCCACTCCATACTTTTTTTACAAGCTTTTCTTCTGTTAAACAAATATTCAAGGTATATTCAATATTTCCACCATATTTCCAACATTCACATCTATAAGGACCTGCTCTATGGTGGACACTGTTATTTTAGCATAAGAACATTTTGTTCTATTCCAGAATAAGAGTATGCTGATCTCAATTTAATCCATCTTCAAGATTAGCCTTGGAATTCAAGATACAGTAACCTTCTTAATCTGAAGATATTTTTAGACATCAAAACCACTCTGAACAACCTGCAGCATCACATAGGACTACACAGTTCTCAGAATCAAGATCATCCAAAGCCTTGGATTACTACTGCACTTCTCAAAAAATAAAATTGGCTATGTTTCACGTTATTACTGAAGAGTTAAAATAACTGTATTCCAGCAACCATGACGATGTCTAGAATTGTTACTTTTCATACAGGAGGTGAAGCCAGGTGGTTAATTAATTCCATTTTCTTCCAGAGAGTTCACACAAATGCAGTTACAGCAGAACATAATTATGAAAAATGTACAACATTTTAATGTGTGGGCATGAATATATTAAGGGTATTAAAGCCTGCCACGCTTATNAAAACAGACAAGAATTTCTTTTTTTTTTCCCTCTGTTATCATTACTAAAAGCCATTATGCTAAATTAAACCGCAGCATTTTAAGAAAAAATATACCAGACAATATTTAGCAGCTCCAGTCACAAGTGTCAACTAATTCTCTTGTTCATAGCTGTCTTTCAAAAAAAAAAAATCAAAAAAAAAGAAAAAGAGAAAGAAATATGCAAATAAAAGATATTATTTGTATCTAGATTATACACATAATTTTAAATAACAACTTTAAATACTGTGAGTTCAGGTGACTCTTGCCTTTTCTTTTGCAGTTTTGTTTGGACACATCATTAAATCTGCTGCCATTTGTAGTAAGAAATGAATGCCTTTGAGCACAAGATCAAATCGGAATAGTACATTTAACATGTGCTGCTGTA
>VXBO01009863.1:0-19767 GCA_013400135.1 Rhinoptilus africanus | reverse complement strand
AACCTTCTTAATCTGAAGATATTTTTAGACATCAAAACCACTCTGAACAACCTGCAGCATCACATAGGACTACACAGTTCTCAGAATCAAGATCATCCAAAGCCTTGGATTACTACTGCACTTCTCAAAAAATAAAATTGGCTATGTTTCACGTTATTACTGAAGAGTTAAAATAACTGTATTCCAGCAACCATGACGATGTCTAGAATTGTTACTTTTCATACAGGAGGTGAAGCCAGGTGGTTAATTAATTCCATTTTCTTCCAGAGAGTTCACACAAATGCAGTTACAGCAGAACATAATTATGAAAAATGTACAACATTTTAATGTGTGGGCATGAATATATTAAGGGTATTAAAGCCTGCCACGCTTATTTTGATGAGATGGATGATCTCAAAAGGCTCTTTTTCTTTTTGACAAAAAGGTTTCCCCCACCATCACCCACTTTTTAAATAAAGGCATACAAAGACATGACCTGTAATTATCAGGTAGTGTTAAGAAAGCTTATTTTTGTAACATGACACACCCACAGACCTTTAGGGCTGATTCATTTAGACTTCAGAATAATAAGATACATAGGTGGATAATTAGTCTTACATTACATCAAATTAAATCAGCAATGGTAATAATGGTTGTAAAGTGGCTGTGTGTTGTTCAGGAGAAGTTCGGAAATGTTTTCAACCGATTAGTGAATCACTTAAAATACAAGTTGCCTCATCGCTGATTTGTATCCATTAGATATAAATGAAAGGTATGAATCACCAGGAATAATCAGATTGCTCCAAACTGAGAAAGCAGTAGACCTGCAAATTCAGTATAATAATAAACAGGCAATCACTAAATCATGTATTTTATTATAAAAAATGGTATGGGAGACAGGGAGAAAGATAAGAGAGGCTTAAGTACCTGAGAGATTATACCAAAAAAAGCAGAGGGAAAGGGAAGAATAAAGGGAATATCAAAACAAAACAGNAAAAAAAAGAAAAAGAGAAAGAAATATGCAAATAAAAGATATTATTTGTATCTAGATTATACACATAATTTTAAATAACAACTTTAAATACTGTGAGTTCAGGTGACTCTTGCCTTTTCTTTTGCAGTTTTGTTTGGACACATCATTAAATCTGCTGCCATTTGTAGTAAGAAATGAATGCCTTTGAGCACAAGATCAAATCGGAATAGTACATTTAACATGTGCTGCTGTATGATTTTAACTGTAGCTATACACAGCTTTCTTTTCCTAATAACATTGCAAAGACAAGGTACTTTCCCCATGCGCTCATTAAAAGAGAAGATAAATTTGTATTTTCTTGATTTTGAAAAGTTTCCTAGAAACATGATTGCATAAAGCAATTACATTATTATGAGATTGTTTTATTACTCATTTTTGTCTGTTGTAATTTCAACAGGGGACAGCATGGTGAGTTAATGTTGTGTTCTCTCACTTTATTACTTTCATGATCAAGTGGCACTAGGGAGGAATTTAGTTTCATTGCATCTAAAAAACTGCTCATATCAGCATGCACATTTCAACTGTTTACACATTCTCTTCTACCCTCAGTTACCTCAAATTTAGCAGATTTCTACCTTTCAGATTAATGCAATACATTCTTGGGTCAGAATAAAGTTCAGATGGGACTCAAATAGCAAAAACTGATAAAAATGTAGGCTAACTACAACTGTATTCAGCTCTTACAGAGCCACAAATCATGCCTCAAGAAAAGTGGGATATAACAATTTCTACTACTGCTACTGTCTCAAGAGGAATCACCCTGGAATAGTCCAGCAAGAGAACTACGGAGCAGCAGCATAAACATCATTCATTGTGTATCACCATAATTTTAAGGAGCTAAGCATTTCACTTGCAGGAACAAAGAGCCTTTTTGTTCCTGAAGGGCAAACAGAGCATATGAGGACCTTGGGTGGGTCATACACTAAACATACACCTTATTGTTACCCAAGAACATATGAAAAATACACAGCCCAAGAACACATGAAATTAAGTCACTGACAAGTCCGTGCATTCCCCTGCTCTACAGCAAGGCAACTCTTTCAGTCTGCCAAGTGCCAGACTGAAACTTTGGGACTTGGAAACTCAAGGCAAAAATCATTTCATTTGAACAAGAGTGTTGAAGCCAAGCCCTAGAATGACATGAGTGCCTTGAGTAGCCATGTGTTTTGACTCCGTATCAATACCCTCCGTTCATTACAGCCTTGTGTCTTTTCCATGCCAACACTGTTTGCCTGATTCACTTTAAAGGAAAAACACAGGTTGTTAATTTCTCCAGGATCATTTTTTTAATCATTTTTCTGACCAATGCAAAACAGGTCTATGTCTTCCAGGATACACACACGCATTAAAAAAAGGCAACTCAAAATAAAAATAAATAATAGAAAACGAAGAGCGTATAACATAAGCACTTATATACTTCTTTTCAGCTTGGGGCATTTACTAAACATATTCTCAATACTATTATATATCTGAACTAAACAAAGTTCCAAAAGGTAATGTTAACTTGGACTCAGTACAAGTGGATCTAAAATAAGGATAAATTAACATGCACATCTCCTCCCTCATAACCATGAATAAATATAGAGACCTTAGATAATAGTCCCAAATACTACAAATGGCAGTTTTACAGCAAGTGATTACTGAGTTCAGAAGACAACATGGTTTTGCGAATCAAGCAAAGTATTAGAGATCAAGAGCATCACCCTACAAATAATTTACCAATTTATTTTTCCTGGTAATTTGTGTGGTTTATGGTTTTGGTCTTTCTGGTGAAGCAAATAAATTTATTCTGTGAGTCAAATAAAATTTCTTTTGTCATTAAATTAGATGCTTCTTTATTTTGGAGTACGAGAGTGTACTTTTTATTTAAATCTCGGAATGAAATCTTGCAACTTTACGATAAAAATGCTATGCATTTCATCTCAAAAGTATTGAAGGAACACGTTTCAACCTCATTTTTTCCTCCTTAGCTATTTTTTAAGATGTAACATGATATATTAAGTATGAACTGGCATGTCATTTCATATACAAACTTTTCAGAAAGAAAAAACCTAAATATATTTTGCCTGGAAAAAAAAAATCCCTTTATTTAGGACATTTGGATTCTGTTCCGAAATATATATGCTGTCTTGGACAACTTATGCAATGCGTTGATCCCTCAGGCCTCTTCAAAATAAGCCTCTCCTGTCTATTTACAGTGCAAAATGTTTGGAGCATAAACTTAAGAGAAAATTATTTTGGTAACTATATACTCCCTACTGCAATAAGGTTCTCACTTCCACTGAGACCTTTTTACAGTGGAGTCAGAATTAACAGCAACTCTGTACTAACCAAATGATAAACTCTTAAAATTGGAGGGACAGGTGAGAGAAAGAAGCGTCTAAAAAGATGAGCTTCGAAATTTCGGAATAAATGCAGGAATATAACTCAACTTTCCACAAGTAGTTTAAATAGGTATTATTCAAAAACTTTGACACTAGCCACACATTCTAAAGAAGAGCTGTATATTGATCTAGCAGGCTTTCCCAAAATGCTTTTTACGGTGGTTTTGGTTCTCTACCACAGCCAGTCTGTATGCAGACACAGGGCAGAGTGGGAGCTGCAGAGAGTTGTCTCACAGGTCAAGTGCTCAGCTTATTCCAAATTAAACCTGCAGGAAAAAACTTTGACACCCAAAACCTACCTATGATTCCTGCTAGACTTTATGCTGTGGGAAAACAAATGCTGCAAACCTCCACAACTTCCCGCATATATTCTGCTATGGGTTTGCCCCACATACCGCCTATTCTTGTATCAGTAATTTCCAAGAGCAGGAACACCCATCTGTGTTTGTGTCCTGCGAGCAGGGAAGCTTCTGCAAGGAAATTCACCATCAGACTTCTCCACTTGTCTCCGATATTCCACATCATATACTGATGACAAATGTAGTGTACCAGGCCCCCATCAGATATGCAAATGATATAGTTTTGCAGCCATTGAAAAATAAAGTTCAAAAAGCATTTTTTGTTTTGTTTTTACCTCTTCTGAAGTGAACAGGACTAGCCTTGGCAAACCCGAGAGCCCTTTTTCCTTTATCTCAGGACAAAATCTGTATCTTGCTAAGTTCATAGCATACATATTAGAAACAGAGCCACCTGCAGAAAGAGACATACGAGTATCGTATTAGCCACAGTCCTAGCACTTGTCTTGTGTCCAAGTGCTTCACATATCAAGGGGGGAAAAAAAACCAACATAGAATTAGCCTTTAGATGCATGCATGATAGTTCATTTTCTCCTCAAAAGCCTATAGAATAAATGGAACTTTGGGCTCTGAAGCATGTATGGACACAGAGTTGATTTGAACACTCTGGGGATATTTCCTGAAGAACAAGAACTGTGCCCAAACAGAGCCCTCCTCAACAGAGAACATTCTGCAACAGCTCCTTCTCATTTACACTGAAGCAGCCCCAGTTCAGCTGCACCGTACAGACCTTAGGAGACCTCTTGGGCAACCAGCCCTCAAGAGTATTATGGGGAAAAGAAAGCTGGGGGGAGGCGGGGGGAGGAAGAGTGAATTAAACCAGAAGATCTGCAAGGTAAGATCTGGACAGGTTTTATTCACTTGAAAGAGCAAAATAATTTTAAAAAGCCTTACATAAAACTAGTCCAAAATGGTACAATTCATTTATCGTTTGACAGTATCTCAGTGATTTTTAATTAAGCAGTTCTGCAGTATAAGCAAGGATTCTACTGAAAACACACATCAAATCTGATGAGAAAAAAAACCCCAACAAAACTATACCATTAATATATTTTTTAAAAATAGGGGGGGTTAATTTATTTATTTTTCTACTACTCACACATAGGCTAGAATTACTGACTTTGTTTTGGTTTTGGAGGGGGGGGTTAAATCCATTTGCTCATTTAATTTCTCTTCTCACCCCCAAATTAGATAAAAAAGCTTGATGTCTATCCTAGTAATTTGTTACCTGAATAATCTGTGGACTAATATTATTATGCTTCATTATATCCATACAGTGGGGTGGAAGGCTGCTTTACAGAACATCTGAAAACCGTGGCTTATCAAGAAGCTTAAGACATTTGTTTGTTTGGCCTTATCATAACATTTAAAAAAAAAAAACCTATCCAAACTCAAAGGAGTTAAGATCATGACACTCCCACTAAAATAAACTCTGGCTCCCACAGTTGATAGGCAGGATACACGGATTAGTGCCCTCAGGCACCACTGGTCCGTGGTAGCTCATCTATCAGCCCCCTGTCTGTCAACCAATTTGACTCAGCCCAATAAGACTGTTGGTATTGCTGTTAATAAGGTCAGGAAGGGCATCAGTTACAAACAATTAATTTCCACATAATTATATTTAATGTAGAACTATTTTCATTCATCTGCAGATCAGATTCACAGAATTATTACTAGAAACACCTAGAATAAGCCTGAAAGAAATAGTTGTGTGTGTGTGCATCGCTGCGTTTTTGCATGCATTTTCAAATATTCTATATGAATCCAGTGCTCACAAAATTACCGTATTAGTTGATCTATCTCAACTGAGCTTGAAATCTGAACTGTCCCTACCTGGATTAAATATGCCATCACCTTCTTCCCAGCCTATGAACTCAATCATTTTCTTGATGACTGCTTCTTCCACCAACAGAAACACAGGGGATACCTCATATGTATATCTGAACAAAAATAAAAGCATCATGATTGGTATTAAGACTGCAAGAACTCGCGCCACAGAATATTGCAAAAATATGGTAAATGTTTCTTGCACCTTCCTTTAATCTATCAGAAGCTGACCATCCTCAATAGTAAAACTAAACTAAAACCACTATGGATCTGACCCAGTAGAGCAATTGCTTTGTTCCTGACAGTATCACATTGACACTTCCACTCTCAAAGTAATACATCAGAGTTTGCTTTTAAAGGAGGTCACATGCTTAAATTTCAGCTATAATAACCTATTGCAAGCAACAACTTTTAAACCTAGACGTTTTTGTTTAGGCTTTACATTTGCAAGTAAACTGTGGTCAGGTAACCATTTGCATTCAGCTCTGTGCAGAATGCTTCAAAGAAAACGAACAACTGAGTAAATCTGATTAATTCATTTTTATGCACTAAGTAAAATAAGAAGTCTAGGTTTAAAAGCAGTGAAAAACATAGATCTCTCCTCTTAAGCCCCATTTTGCAAACTACAAAAAAGGCCTCATCAGCTTAGCCAAGTTTCTGGTGAGCTATTCACCCAATCCAAATTTCTCTCTGAAATTCCTGCACAATTCCTACCTCCTCTGTAACTCTGAAAACAGAAATCAGAAAAGGGGGGGAAACATGCTAATTTGTCATCAAATATGTCATCATATCATCTTGATTGTCATCAAGAGGAGAAAGAATTACACTTACACACTTGGATTCAGTGCTTCTGTAATGAAACGAGCCGCTAATGAGTAATAATCTATTCCAGCATACAGTTGATTGAAAAATCTTGGATGACCTGAAAATGCAGATGAAAAGCAAGAAATGACAGGATATACATGAAAAGAGAATATGTAACAGGCCCTCTCAGTTGAACACTGATCACTGCAAACCATAATTCATGACATCATTCTCTCTGTATTTTCTGGACTTGCTGTCCTTTTCTTAGGTTAGACAATCCTTTGAAAATAAATTTAATAATCACTGTCAGGTCCCCAAACAAGGTTTGAGAGATGTAAGTAGTACACTGAATGAATGTGGGTTGTTCACAAGTTTTATAAACCCCAAAAAAAGAAGGGATTGACAACTGATTATACACAGTGTCTTTAACAGTGGTCTTGAGAGGCCACGATGGATGCTCAGCCAGTTTTTGCTAAGCAGTAGAATACAGGAACCTGCCAGTCCCAGGCAGCTGTGCCTGTGCTCCCACCAAAGTCTCAACATCGATGGAGAGAGGCAGTATAACAGCTTGGAAAAACTTGCTGCAGACTTAAAATGACGAGTTCAGAGAATTTGTTTACCTGCCTTGAAACTCTGAGATAGAACTAATTATGAGGAAAGTCTATACTACTGCTGACTATAAAAACAAGTTAGTTCAGCAATGAGATCACCACCTAAATTTTAATCCACAGCACAGTGCTTTTACATGCAAAACCAGGTAAAGTATATGGCTCCGTTTATGTTATATCTAGGGCTTCAATAAATGTTTATACTTAGATTAAAGGCTATTTGCACAGCAAATTTTTTATATACAATATCCTTTCTAAGGTGTAACAAATTTAAATCTGAAAGCAATTTGCAAAAGAAGGTAAACAGAACACCTTCCAGTAACTCAGTAATTATATCTGCATATTATTGGTTCAATCCCCCATATATCAGTATTGCTACTTTTCTATGGTTTTCAAAGGCTCAAAATTCAGTTCAGTCTCAAAATTATTTTATGGTTTTTACTTTGTAGCTATTAAGTTCCAGTGAACATGCCCTGGAAACGCACAACTAACTATATCGCTGTCCTCCTCACTTTCCAAAACACAGCCTGAGCTGCACCACATCTGAAATCCTGAGCTACCGATCCACAGCACTATTTCCTGAACAGATGTTATTCATCTCTTCGCTAAGGCTGAATTATACTACACATGCTGCAGAAAGGCTACCCATAGAGAACCAGTCCTGCAGAGATGTGGTGTACTGTCTCTGAAACACCGCAGGCCGCCTTCTCACAGCGCCTGGAACAGGCTATCAGCAAATTAACACCCTATAAGAGTATTGCTCAAAAAGAGGAATAGTAAATGTAGGGTAATCATCACTAAGAATGTATGAGGGCTATGATGGTCATTCCGCTCACCACTCAGACAGCAGGAAATCACACAAAAAGGTCCTTCTCCTGCCTGTTTTCCTAGACTGCTATATCATACCCATCTAGGTGACTTTCACAAGACTTCAAAATGACAGAATCTACCACTAATGTCAATGGCATTACAGGAATTAGTTTTCGATTAGTCTGCCATGATCACACATTTTCGTCAAACCTACGGTGACCAGCATTCAGTCAAACAGCCAAATGTTTACATACTTGTATAGGCAGGCAGGAAACAAACATTCACACCCCCAGCTCCCTGAAAGGTGACAGAACTTTGTAAACACCACCCTGCCTTCCTAGGTTAGCATACAAAATAACTTCACTAGAAATCACATTCCTTACTGGTTTTGACGCTGTATTGTATAACATCCCGGCAGAGCTGCAGGAGTTTCTGATGAGATTCTCCAGTGTCCCTCATTTCCAGGTCAAGAATCTGCTTCAGTGTTTCGGGGGCTCGCCATTCACAAACCTAGTGATGGGGAGGGGAAGAGGGAGAGACCAGCAGTGAACAGGTTAGCCAAGAGGAAGAGCTTACGAAGGTACAAGGTAAGAACCACACTCAGCACTGGTTTCACAAAACTGCCCATTGCAGTGCAGCATGCCACCAGAAAATCCCTCTGGCAAACTGGTCTCACGGGATCTTGGTTGTATTGTGTCTCAGGCATTAGCTTGACCATAAAAATTAGAGTGGGGAATGCTGGAAGGTAGAAAAGCAAGAGGCCTACAGGTCATATTAGCTAAGGATTTGTAATCACAGCATTTTCAGTTGCTGTTCTGCCAAGTGGTGGGAGCAACCCGTGCATGCTCAAAGGCAAGCATGTTTTATTTTCAGCCCCTCTCCCCATACAGCCCAGAAGCAGAGGTTTTGCGAAACCCATAGCAATCTCATAACACTACCCTTTCACAGTGGTATCACACGCACTGTTCCTCCTCTGATATTAGTGCCCCTGAGGAGAAAAAAAGTAATTCCCCCAACACAAAACAAGAAAAACAATTCATTTGTCATCTCAAAGAAAGTGACCATTGTACTCTGAGATGAAAAAACTCATTGTTTTCTGGCAAATATGTATGCTAATTATGTTATCGACAGGCTTTATAATATGTTCTTTCTTAATTTGGAAGGCTGCCTTTTTATTTCAGAGCCAGGCATGGACTAGAAGCAATTTCGAGGCTACTTAAAGTGCAATAAAATACAGCTTAGGAAAAAAAAATAGCTTTACTGTTCATTATCTCTGTTACAAATTCTCAACAACACTCTGTGGCTTTACCTTTTCTGTTACATCATCGGCTTTCTGGATGACTTCTTCCATTATAATCTTACAGGTCTCTTCCACAAACTTCTCTCCTGCCTTTGAGTCCATTATCGGACCATTTAGGATGACCCCATCCACCAAAACAGCATTCTTCTTCTTCTGGAGCATCTCCTGTTTGCAATTACCAACTGTAAGATAAATAACTCACCATTAGAGCAAGGTCTGGACAACTAAATCCTAAACTAAAAAAAATATTCTTTCATTGCTGAATATTTAGTCAACTTAAGAAAAAAAATTCACATGGACTTTTCACATGCACATTCTTTGGTGAAAGAATCTTTGCAGACAAAAAAACCCTACATATGTTACTTCAGATCTAGACTGCTATTATGTAGGTAATAATAGCCTACTCTATTGTATCTACTGCTTTCTGCAGCATACAAAAGCATGCAAGGCACCTTCCAAACACAGAAGAAAATACAGTTCTGGCCTAGAACATGATACAGCTGGATAAACAGAAATAAAGTGCAAGGTAATAGGCATTTTTCTTAGCTGAAAATGTTTCCCTCCATATGTCATCTCTCCTGCTCCCCTTTTATCATGAAATAATTTCCAGCTTCATTTCTCATATCTTTATGCTGCTCCTTCCCACCAGCAGGTCCCATTGCTCTGAGTCTTCCACGTCCTTTGCAAAGTGTTTCACTGACCCACACTCCGCGAAGACACTCTGTGTTAGAGATTGCCATCAATATCACACACCTGTACTTCTCTCTTTCTGGCCTTATCCTATTAAGTTCCCTCAGTCACTAATTAGAGTAATTCTCTGTGCAGATTATCTTGCTTGTTCACTTCAACTGTGATCTCTTTCTTCTCCCTCACCCATCCACAAGACTTACTCTCCTGATGTGTTCCATGAACACATTGCTACTTCCTTCTTTACGTTACTTCTGAAAGCACCAGGATGCTTATAAGACACTGGCCAACACCGGCAACCAAGTATCCATTTCACGTATTGATTTCATATGGCAAGATCAGGACACCAGTTTTAATCAACATAAGGATAAAGATGAAAGTGAGACATTTGGAGATATCAAGGGAACAGACATTTGAAACAGTATAGCGCTGAAAGGAGAAGCGGTAACTACCATATCCAAATTATCTGGGTTACAGACAGTGCCTGTCCACTGGTGTCGCCCTAGAATAGCTAAGATCCATGAAGCCAGGCAGCATGGCCTTGGAGGGTCGTCTTCAGCTGCAGTGAGGACAGTGGAAGGGTAAAGATGTACGATGGAGAAAGTTTTATGCCCAAAACAACTTTATCCTCTGCTTTACTTCTGGCTCCAGTTACAAATTACAGGAGAAAGGCAGCTTTTTCACAGGTCTAAACAAACAACTGAATTTCCAGAAGACTGCCAGACACTGCAGCTTGACACATTCGTTGTATTTATCATAATTACAGTTCCTCATGCGCAGGAGGATATAGAAGTACAACAATGCCGCCTAGAAAGGTGGATGACTTCAAGGTCCATTGATTGAAAGAAACCCTATCAATCTCATGAGCTTTTATTTACTGATGACTCAGAGAAGCTGTTCAGTTCACTTTCACCTATGAGGAGAGATATGACAAACAAGATCGGATTCTAACATGAGGTGGAGCCTCAGGTTTCCCATATCACTAATGACAAAAATGAGACCCCTACCCTCTGCATTTCTGAAATTACTTCTATTTTTAATTGAAAGGTGCAGTGTAGCCTTCAGCACATTGTTATAGCAGAGGCATAAATGTTCTTGTGGGACACGTACGGAATAAGCAGGTAAACAGCACTCCATCTTCAACAGGCAAAGAGGGAAAATCTCAGACATCATAAATGTTCTCATCATGCTTCCCAGCACACTACAGCAGAGGCACTGTACCAAAATTGCAGCTTTGAAAAATTCTTAGAGATCTCTCTCTGCAAACACATACTAGTAGGACAGCTTTACAAGACATAAAACTTAAGGTATTAACAAGGAATTGGAAGGCACCAGGTCTTTCGACAGACAGCACAGGGACTATTTTTGGATTAAGAGTTAGTTATTTGATACATAAATAGCTGCCTTAACAAAAAAAAAATAATAATCTCAGCCTTGCTATCTCCTGGAAATGCTACCATCTCTATGTATGCCAAAGGTGTTTTGTTTCTATGAAAAAGATGACAGGATCTGAAAAAACTTTATAGGAAATTAATAGCTATCACAGATACTGACACTTCCTTTCATTACAGGAAGAAGACAGGACAGAGCAAGAGAACTCACTAACTCCTTGTTTTGCTCTGCTCCACCCCTCAGGTTTCTGCTAGAACCAGAGCTGTGCAAAAGCTTTCTATTGGTAACTCCATCAGCCCTAATTCTGACACTTTTGCACAGAGATGCAATACTAGTACTTCCATGACTTTACAACGATCTCTTCCAGTGATTCTGTGAAAAGCAAAAGCAGAACTTTACATCACTTTCTCTACCAGGTCTTTGGAGGTCTGCGGGATGTGTCTAACAACAGTTCCCTATTTGAAGAAGGACTGTTCCCCTCTACACATAGTTTTACAGTCTCCGTAGGACACTTGTAGAGCCTGAGGAAGAAGACACGCTCTGGAAAATGGACAATAGCCTAAACCTAGTCCCAACACATCTGTCTTGGGCCTCAGGAAGACTTTATGAAACAGAAAGGCAAAGCAGAGAGGTCAGAAGAAATGCAGGGAAAAAAGCCCTCCCTTCAACAGCAATTTACCTGTGTAAGGCTCCTTCAAAGAATTCAGGACTTAGCCCACAATACATTTAATTAAATAATACAAATTGCAATTATTTACCACTTTTTCAGTTATTTTTTTTTGTAAGCATTTCAATCCGAACTTGCTGACCTAAATTCTGCCCTGGAGCATACCATTAGACTATTACTGGAAATTAATAGGAACAACTATTTCACAATCGACAGCTAAATCAAGGCCCAAAAATACCTATTTTCTGAGGTAAAGGTCTTCAGGCTTTGCAAGTCACTATTGAAGAGTACAGAAGCCGACTCCTAAGCAGACTCAGAAAACAGACTTCCAGAAAGTATATCAAATGCGACTTCAGCCAAGTGGCTCCAGGCTTGAAATAGCACTAAAACTTTACCAAATGGAAGTACTTCAAACCAGAGAGGAAGGATTATTGACTGTTCAAGATATCTTTCTGCAAAAGAGAAGACTCAATCCTGCTCCAGTTGAAGGTAATTGGGCATTTAGCCACTGGCTTCAGCAGCAGCAGAATCAAGCCTGTAATTCTCACATTTCGTCCAGAATGAGATATTCTATTACAGAAGCCTAAGGATTTCCAACCGGCTTTTCATTTTTATGATCAACATTATTTTCCCAGCAGAAAACAAATTAATTGGAGCCGAAATTATGTACAGAAATATAAACATTTTTCAGATGTTTCTATATCTTTATGTAAGCACTACCAAGTATTTTAAAAGCTGCATCTGTGTTTCCATAAACATAAAGAAACTTTCACTCCTAAATTCTTGCACGAGAAAAAGAAACTGGAGCCTTGTACTTGGCACGTTCTGACAACATTTGGGCAAGTAGAATAAAATGCCCAGAAAGATTTACTGCTCACAAGTAAAAGGCAGAAACATAAGGGGGTGGCTGTGAAAGAGTAGCTTGTGCTTGAATGCCAGAGCCAAATCCCGTTCAGTTTACACTGTACTAGCACCACTATTTAATTGAAAGCAAAAGGCTGGCTTTGACCAAAGGCTGATTTCTGCTTTGTAACAAATGCAGTAATAACTGGCAGCATTAATCAGAAATGAATTTTAAATTTCTCATCCTGTATGATCTAGCCATTGTTCTTCTTTCAGAAGACCTCAGCGTTTTCTTTCAGTGTGTCCGGAAAAAGAAAACAAGAGAACTTCAGCGTCAAGTCTCCACACCACCATGTTTAATGGATTACTGTGAGGCCGTATCATATATCAAAGTGTTAATTCACATACCTGTCCTGTACTACGCAGCTATTTGAGTCCCTTGGCATACATAATTTTTAAAGACACTTCTGTTTCTTTAATCACTGCTTTCTGTACGTTTACAACTGAAGTAAAGCCAATGCAGTTTTAAGGCAAAATACATTGTTTCTTATTAAACTGATTTCCCAGGCCTGGTGCCAAGTAAAGGAGATGCAGGTTTCTTAGAATCCGGCATACAAGTTGATTTGGTATCCTGGGAAAGCCACCCACATGAAAAAAAAAGTAGGTACAGGTATGGTAGGGCTTCTGCAATTGCCCCCGTACTACATGTTTTGGAGGTTTACGGACAAGGACAGGGAACAAGTTGGCTCCTTCCCTTCAGAAGGTCTGCAACAGCCTCCCCACACACAGGAATCGTCCAACAGTGAAAATGCAAAAGTGACCTTTATAGAGCAGGACACGAGGAAAACAAAAGTTCTTGTGTCCAGGCTCAAAGGCCCCTGAATAGACTCTTTGAGTACACTGCTAGCGCTGAACGGCAACAGTACAACAAACGGGTCCTATTCTCCGTCCCACACCTGAATTTCCCATTCTGAAAGGAAAGGTTGGGAGGAGAAAGAGTAATCTGTAGAGGAGCCCCAGTGATGACAGGAAATACAAGGTCTGTGCTAGGCAAGAGGTTCTGCTTTCAGACATGTTTCCACAGCCCTGAGGGGGCACCCTTATTAGTTGAATGCTCATGACATGTCGTGCCCATTCACTGTGTGCCAAGTGCTTGCTATAAACAGTACTAGGCCGGACATGCTAAAAAAAAAAAAAAAAAATTTAAATAAAAGTAACATACAAAAGTTAGGAAACAAGAGTCAGAAATTTTTATGCATCCAAACCTCAGGAACTGATGTTAATATTTAATAACAACTTCTCAGTGCCCTAACCAAGTAACTGCAGGAATGATTCATGCTGTAACATTTCCATTTAGGAAGAAAGGCTGTGGAGAATTGGAATTCACCTTGATGTGAAACTGAGAAACGGCAGATGCCAACTATGAAATGGAAATCCCAACTCCCTGACCCCAATGAGATTCTCTCAGCTCACATGCTCTAATTTTTAACATCTGCCAACAGTGTAGGAAGCTTTTATTTTAATTAGAAGGTGCACATTGATAATGAACATTTAATGAACTTTCCTTTTTCTGGGGGAAAGTGAATATATGTGCAACATGCAAGTCAATCACAGGCACTGTGCATGGGATAGCAAAGTTAACAACTTCAGGAGGCTGAGTTCAGACAGAAGTGATGCATATATGTGTGACCCACACAGGACATAAAGAATCCCTGAGAGTTCTCTGCTTCCCACTGGAAAAAAATTGAAGTGAAAATACAATTAGGGTTTTTTCCAAATGGAAGTCCTGCAACTTGATTTAAAAGACTCCATGACAGCCTGTAATTTCCTGCAAGAACTATATTTTTAGTCGTAATATAAAAACAATTTTTAACTCTGGTCTTTCAAAAATCAACTAAGAAAGCAGTAATTTACGAAAACTGGGTTTTCCAGGATTCAATGCAAGCTAAAATGTAAAAATAGATGAAAAAATCTGAATTTCATTTTAGGAAGTTCTACCTCTACATGCAAGTTACAGTCAAAACAACTTCTTTCCTCTCACTTTTTCTTAACATCATAAACACTTCCGTATTTTCTTTTTCCTACAAAAGATTTCCAATTACTGCTCACTAACTTATGTCTACAACATTGCTCTGTGATGTGCCCTTATTTACGAACACAGGGAAGCTAGTGCACAGTAAATTGGGATCTAACTTTCCAGCCCTCTAGGTCCTCTGAACTAGTTCTTATATGGACATCCATAATTTATTAGTATATTATATATAGCAGAGTAGTTCAATCCAGTTTCAAAGTGGAGCAAGCTGCCTTGCACAGACTATTATAACTTTGTTCATCAGATCAGCAGAGACCAGTCACACAGGTGAGGGACCCAGCAGGGCTCTGGACCCATCACTTCAGATCCTGCCTACCATGATTTTCCTATGTGGTTTTGGGAAACCACTCCTGAGCTGCAAGAGGCCAAGCTGCTGGGTGACAATACACCATGGCAAGGCACAGCAGAAGACACTGGCAGTCCTTTTCAAGGGCAGCAGCCTGGATGATGCCTGGTAGAAGCACAGATCGGCCATGCTATCCATGCTAGGGCTCACCAATGAGACCGTGTGATCCCTGGCCCAACGAGGCAGCTGAAAGAGGCACAGAGTCCCCACACCACCTGTAGTCTGACTGCACCCCTGACCCCGTCTTCCATTCTTCCTCTGTGAAAGTCAGACAATGGATAACTTATTTGGAGGGGTTTTTTTGACCATGCCGAAACTTTAATCAGTCATTTGAGATCAGCATCAGCACCGCAACCAAATACCAGGTATATACAGCATTTGTTGCTTGCTCTTTCCCCCTTCAGGCAGGTGTAGCAGCTTTTTAACACGATCTGTTGTCCCCAAAGGGGGTTCAGTAATCCTTGAACAATAGAGTAGGCCTGCTCGAGAAAAATGAGTTTAAGAAGCTCAATGAGACGTAAGCTGTCTTGCAGTGCAACTAGCAGAGGGACACCAAGCCGCTTATGAGACAGCCTTTCTTGTTGAAACCCTGACATTTGCCAATGGATAAGATCATATTTATGAGGCTTTTCAGCTTACATAAGGTGAGGCATGGCATAAGGCAGCGACATCCAAGCTTTAGAGCCGAAAGCTCTTCCAAATTATCTAGATTTAACCACCTACTTTGTAGAGTAATTGCTACTTCACTGACAAATGACCTTGATTACTAAGAACTACTTCCCTCATCATATTTATGGCATTGAAAATGTCTGGTCCAGTGACTTTTTCTTTAAAGACATCTCTATTTGCCAACACTTGACAAGCTTTTCATTAAAAAAAAATAAAATCAAGATTGCATATATTCAAGAAGCTATTAGTAATAGAGATGGACATACATACATTTGAACCAGGCCAAAGTCATAGAATCATAGAATCGGTGAGGTTGGAAGGGACCTTTAAAATCATCAATACCCTTAGACTAGCCCTGACAACGATCATCAACAAAACCAACCTCCACTGACATGCCACAGAGCAACAACCATTTGCCTTTTAAATTTATTATTCCCTCATTGCACACGTATAAACCCTATTAACGCTAAAAGAAGATGACTTGCATGCATAGATGGGAGGTTAAAAAAAGGGAGGGAAATGCCCTCAATTTAACCATGTCCTGCTGAGCATCCTTGATCTATGAGTGCTTTACAAACAACTACCTCCAACAACCTCTACAGTGCGACACGAGACAAAGCAAAAAAGACTGTAAGATATTTAACTTTTGATTTTTGCGAAGCCTGAAGTAGTAGTTTCATAAACAATTGGGATGAGCGTTAGGACTGAATACCCCAAATCTGACTATGGGGAGGGAGAGGGGGGAAGTCAGAAAAATACAAAGATGTGTATTCAATGCATCCATTTTTTCTGTCTTGAACACGTAATAAATGCTTACGGAATACGAATGGTCTTTAAAGAAGCAGGCTGCTTAAAATTATCAAGGGCAGGGAAATTAAGGCACATGAAGTCTAAACTGCTTAATAGGCAATAATAGCTGAATCAGTATGCAACAAGATCTGCAAATGCATTCTTGGTTGTATAAGTGACAGCTTAAAAGATGCCTTAATCAAGAACGAAAAATTATTTACTGAACTTCTCAAATGTCAAATTAAGCTTCTTCACTAAACGTTCATTAACTGCCAAGAAAATTCTTATTAGTTTTAAAGCACAATGAATGCACTCACACAGAATGGCTTTACTTGATGTAAACTTCATTTCTTGCAAACCTATGTTTCCCTTCCTCCGATGAAGTGATATTACCAAAGATCCTTGTATCTTTTTTATCAGATAGATTTATGACACAGGAGAGATCCCATAGCTGTGCTCTGACCAAAATACTAACCCAAGTGTCACATTACCAAAGCCTTAAAGTCACCCTAACTTCTAGTATGTTTTACCATGCTTCACATTACACCTGTTCGAGATGGCAACACAGCAACATCTTACATTAAATACATGTTTACTGACTCATCTCCCTCCCCATTCTGCTGGCAGACACAAACCACATAACGCCCCAAACATACCATATACACACTGAGCTGCCAACCAGAAGTTAAAAAAGCAGCATATTGCATAAATGCTGGCTGCTTCCTTTCTCTTGTGGTTTCCAGCTACAACTCTGTTTGTTGTACCTGATGAGCTAGTAACTTGCTAGAGACTCTGCTTAATAGACTCAGCCTTTATGCCCCACAAGGGAACATCTCATCTTTTTTTTTTTTCCTCCTAATACAGAATCTCCAGGTTTCCTCTATGCTAAAACAACCTTGGAAATCTACCCTGACGCCAAATGACTAAAAGATATATGCAGTTAAGACCTGTTTCTGCAGCTAGGAGTAGGAATCTACAACTTGGTCCCCACTCACACATGGGATTTTGCTATCTTTTGTGTTAGTGAAGACATAGTCTAAAGCATCCTCTTGCCCTGCATAGTCAGTAAGGCTGCCCTTGTGGACAGTGGTGATAATGCCTGAGAGAAATTAGGCTCAATTAGCAACAGGTAAGATGAAACTCACAAGCGTTCACTTTCAGATACATTAAAGGTGTTAAAAAACAACATCAAATGTGCTCAAAAGTGCACCCGCTCCATTCCCAGCCACAGCAGCCACTGCAAGGATAACTCTATGCACTTGGAAATCCATCCAAGTCTCCCCTGCAACTGTGACCACTTTGCCAGCTGCTCCAGTTGTGCAAAGCAAACACAACACTACTGCTGCAACAGCCAAGTGCCCTTGTCTCTGTCTCCCAGATATTTTCCCATACAACCTTAAAAAGATCCAGCTAAGAGCATTTAAAATCAGTACTGAAAGGAGAAAGGCTGCACATACCAGCCCTGAAAGATCTGATCTTAAGTGTGGATGCACACTTGCTAGGAAAAAAAAAAAAGCTTTCAGGAGGCAGCAAAGACCTTACCACCTCAAGAACCTGAGCCTCGTTTCTCCAATGGCTCTGAATAATGAGCAAAATCTTTCCCCAAATCCCAAATCACCTAAATACACAAATGATCAGACTACAATCAACACACCCAGCAAAATGCAGCCCAACTTCCTTCACCATCCCTCTGATGGTGAAGTTCATTCACCAGAAGGAAAACACAGCAGATCGCCAAAGGTAAAGGGGAGAAGAGGGGACAGGGAAACTAAAGAAGTTCTGATGAAAGGAAAGTAGGCAGAAGTTATAGATGCTACCCATGAGAAAGGTAGAGGTACTGAAAAACCTGCAGCAACAAGGGTGGAGGTTGTATTATCACTAGACTCATTCTGTTTTACCAGCACAAGCCAATGATTTTTGGAAAGAAATTAGACTTTTAGTAGCATACTTTGGACAATATTTTAACAAGAATACTGAAGGAAACACCAGGATCTCAGTCTTAGTGACTAATAGAAGCTTATCTTTGGCATTGTCTTGACAGAGGATATTAAGATAAGCTGCATCTGAAGGGAATCACTTTTGCAGCTGCTGCCACTCATCCAGTGCTGCTGCCACTACTCGTACAGTACAGCCTTAAGCTACTGTGCACCCTGGAACATATCTACTGCATACTAGAGCTGTCACGTAACTTTACAAAGCTCATTCAATTTACAGCACACTAAGAAAAAGAATCATCATCCTTAACATTAAGTTTCTGGAATTCTTATATTGTCTCAGTTTCAAATATACTAATTTTTTGGGAAATTTTCCACCGATAGAGTGCTGGTGACTTGAGTCCCTCATGAATGTGAGACGTTGAACTTTTGTAAGATGAGCTAGGAGACTTTCTCAACCTAGAAGGAAAACCTTCTTTTAAGGATTTCAACCATGCTCGGGGTAAAACTAAAAGAAACATACTAGATCCCAAGCCTTTTTGACTGTTTTCGTAAAACATTCTCAAATTGGGATAAGTGGAGAAATTCCCATTGAGAATATTGACCTTCTGGGAGGGAAGACTGCCATCTGCAAACACTTTTACTACTTTTGATTTAGCAACCAGTTTCCACTCACAAGAGAGAGGAATACCTCATTTCTTAATCTTGCAAATAACAGCAAACCTAAAGCCTAGGCATATCGCGATTTAAGCTCTTCTCCTTTTCAAAGCTCCTAGAGAAGTCTCCTTATTGTATTAGCCACTGGACCTCCATGTTCCCAACTTCCATAAACGTACGGTCAGCTTTTATTTTTTTCATTACATAATGATGCAAGGCCTTCCTGTTAACGCAGGTAAAGAAATTCACTTGATAACACATTTACAAAACAGGATTAACTTCTCCCTTCCTCAGACCTTTTGCTCCAAAGCAAACCATCATACAGCCATGCTTATTTTATTCTGGTGCCTGAAAAAATAAATAAATAAATAGAGGCACCACTCTTTAATGGTCATTTATTTCAACAAAAATACTACACTGCTATGCTTTTAGAATACACGTTGCAAACTCTGTACCTTACTAAACCGTTCTGGCTAGGCTACTGCCACACTTGAACAAAAGGAGGTTATAGATAGATATTAGGTAGGAATTTCTACAGGCCTCTCTGCTCATCTCCACACGTCACCGGGGAAGGTTCGGAGCCGGCGGGA